>BOPN01001201.1:222500-227500 GCA_017312705.2 Penaeus japonicus | reverse complement strand
CGGTTGGTAAGGGAAGGGGTTGCCGTTAAACCCATCCCTCCCCCCCCCACCTCCTCCCTTGCCCACAAACCAGGTATCTGGACTGTGTTGTTTGTTGACAGGGTGTGGCAGTGAGGGGACAGGTGCGAGGGGACAAGGGAGGGGATAGGATTACTTGTGTTCAACTCGTGTAAATCTCCGAGAGGTAACTCTGGGGGGGATTGCCGAGGGCGAGGGAGGTCGGGCGCGGCTCCTGAACGCCTCCTATGCTCTGTTTGGCTCTCTGTTTGGTTATGCACGCACTCACGCGCACGCACTCAGGCATGTATGCACTCACACAATCACACACACACATACACAGCCACATGTATGCGTACGTAGATACACGCATATATGTTCTAAGAGTACACACACACACACACACACACACACAACACACACACACACACACACACACACACACACACACACACACATATATATATATATATATATATATATATATATATATATATATATATATATATATATGTGAGTGTGTGTGTGTGTGTGTGTGTGTGTGTGTGTGTGTATATATATATATATATATATATATATATATATATATATATATATATATATATATATATATATATATATATATATATATATATTTATATATATATACATGCACATACAAGCATACTTATATATATGCATACATATACATATATGTATGTATATATATATATATATATATATATATATATCTCATCACTCACACTCGTTTCAGGCGCTCTGTCCGTATTAGACTGCATACGACCCCGTTATAACCAAGATAAACACAATCCTTGCATGTATGTATATATATATGTATGTATGTATATATGTATATATTATCATCGTGTTTAGTCCTATCCTTTCCCTGGTTCACATAACTAACGGACTTGTCTGAAAGTTCTTTCTCATCCGTTTCCATACCTATTCCTCTTTTCCTGTCGCTTCTGCCCTTTCCTTCATCTTGTCAACCTACCTCATGGTAAATCTTTCCTCATGTCAACCAACCTCATGTCAACCATCGCTCCCCTTGCTGACAGCCACTAATCACTCCAACCGTTCTTAACTAGCAAGTCGAGCTCCTTTGCAACCCCCCCCCCCCACCCCGCCCCTACACACACGCTACCTTAGTCTGCCATTTACGATTGGCATTTCGTTTGCACTATAACCATCGGTATTGAAATGCATTCCGTGGACTGAAGTGTTGGCAATCGCTTGAACTCTTCTTTGGCAATTTTCGCTTCTTTTCTTGCCTTCGTATCTTATTATGTTATTTACTTTCTATATTCCATGTTGCAGAAATTAGTATACTATACAGTGTTTTATATGTTTGTATTGGCAACCATTTGAATCCTCACCTGGCAGCTTCTTTGCCAACCTCCCTACCTTTTCATACTATTTATCGATAATATTATCGATAAATAGTATACAATATATACAATATGTATATATTGTGGGTGTCAAAGTGTTGGGAACTCTTTGAATTCTTCACCTGGCATCCTTTTCTTATTATTTATCGTTACTAAAAGGTTAGTCATCGCTAACAATATGCTTTTCGCGAATCAAAGTGTTGGCAATCATAGCACCTCCCTCTCGAAGGATTATCCCCTCACCTCACCCGTACCTCGGCAGCGCATCTCATCCATCCTCACCTCTGGTTCCCTCCCTCCTTCGCCCTCCGCTGGCTTTAATCATGCGTCCTTAGTGCCTCATCTGCAATCTATTATGGAATGCCTTTTATAACATATCGCCGCTCGCTGTCACCATATCCTCACATCGGAGGCTCTCATGCGTACTCCTCGCCATTTTTTACTGCCCCTGTGCTCCTCCTGCCACCATTTCTTGCCACCATCACTTACTGTTGGCCGGTGCTGGTTCCTTTTGCCGATGGCTTTTGTAAATGCCCTTTCGACCAGTTCTTACCTGTGTTGCACCACCTCAGCCGACGACCGACCGTGCGTTCTTCGGATCTTTCCCCTGTCGACGTGCATTACCACACTAGAAAGTGATTTGAAATTGAGAAAAGTATATTGGTTGAATATAACGTCCAAATAAAAAGCTTTTGGGGATATGACTGTGATCTGATTTGCTGAACCTAACGTAATTGTGTATGTACTGCCGCAACTTGAAAAAAAAATCGAAGGATGTGTTTTCCTCTGTAAATCCCCAAAATGGCCGTTAAAGACACGCTGTCAGTTTTACTTAATTGACGTTTTCTTTTTCGAATTGTTCCTCGCTTCTTAGTTTTCTTCCCGAAGTATGCCTCTTCTCGTAAGTTCTAATCTCTCTCTGTTTGTTTAAGATCCTCCTTTCCTCTTTAATACTACACCCCTTCTTCTTGTAACCGTCCCCCCCCCCCACTCCTCCCCCTTGCCCTATTCCCCGCCACATTACTTGCCCCCCCACCCACCCAGCTATGCACCCTACCCCCACCCCCCACCCCCCGTTGACTGGGCGGCCCTTCCACTTCTTCTATTATGGCTCCTCTCGCCACCTCAACCTCCTTCCCTCCGCACAAAGCGCTGTCCGTGTCCCCCTTCGCCGCTTACCACCGCAACCACCAGGTCCTGTGCCACCCCTGCCTCGTTCTCTCTCCCTTCTCCCTTCCTCCGCCATCTTTCCCCCTTTCTTGCCCTTCCACACGCCCTTCCCTTCTCCCTTCCCTCGCCATCTTTCCCCCCTTTCTTGCCTTTCCACACACCCTTCCCCCGCGCCGCCCCCCCCCTCCCCCTCCCCCCATGTGCGTGTCGCAGGTTCCCACGTGTAGAGTTACTGGTGCCGGCGCTGTTTGTTTGTGTAGGCCGGCGGTGCAGGCTGCCGCCGCGCCCGCCACCCCCTTCGGCGGCCCGGGGATGGCTCCTCCACTTAGCTAATTGTCTCCTTGTATCCTTAAGTTTAGGCCCAGGATTATCTGCTGTCTCGGGGTTCTCGCTAGGATGCTGCGCGAGTCCTCGTCTTCAGGCAGGCAGGAAGGGGTGAACAACCGTCATCTTGGTCCTCGTCGGCATCCTATTCTTCTTCGTCTTTGCCATCGTCATGGTCATCGTCTTCGCAGTTGTTCGGATTCGTCTTTGTCATCGGTATCTTCTTCGTCAGTCATCGTCCTCGTTTTGGAGTCGTCATCGTCTTCATATGTGGCTACTTAGTCCTCGTCCTCTACGTCAGTCATCGTCCTCGTCTTCGTATCCGTAGTCGTCGCTTTCTTCGCACGTTTTCCTCCTTTGGTGTTATTCGTCACAGTGTTACTCATTCTGTATTTTTTTTTTTTTTTATAATATGTGTATTCGTATGTATACATATGTGTATATATACATACCCACACACACACACATACATACATACATACATACAGACAGACAGACATATATTTTATATACATTTTATATTTTCGTAGACATATTTCATTTGATGGACGTATGAATAAAACAGCATTCGAGTCGCACAAAGAATCCATGATGTTATATATTGCGAGGAGGATTCTGTGAGATTTATGAGTAGATGATGTTTATTCAAGAACGAGGATTAATTGCAAGTGTAGCCTTTACTTGTGGTGTACGTGTGTGTGTGTGTGTGCGTGTGTGTGTGTGTGTGTGTGTGTGTGTGTGTGTGTGTGTGTGTGTGTGTGTGTGTGTGTGTGTGTGTGTGTGTGTGTGTGTGTGCGTGTGTGTGTGTGTGTGTGTGTGTGTGTGTGTGTGTGTGTGCGTGTGTTTGTGTGTATGTGTGTGTGTGTGTGTGTGTGTGTGTGTGTACGTATGTGTGTGTGTGTGTGTGTGTTCGTATGTATGTGTATGTGTGTGTGTGGGCTTATGTGTGCGTGTGTGTGTGTGTCTTTACACACGCGTGCGTCGGTGTGTCAGACATAACCTCATAGTCAATGGCGGTTCCACCAAAGTCGATCCTATTTGAGCGTAATCTCTGGCCTCGAAGTCATCCCATTTCCCTGAAAACGACGCGAGCGAGTCCTCCGAATGGCTTTAGGAAGAAGAAAGGAGCAAATGGCAAAGGAGGAGCAAGCACTGAGAGAGATTAGACTTTACCGAGTGTAGATTACGCAGATTTATAAGGTCTACTCAGATTAGTTTTGATGTACAGTCACAGGTGGTGTCCCGCTGGTCGCCTCTGCCCTTTTTGTGGCCAAACTGTTTCTTAATTGCTTTTACTGGCACGCAAGTAATCCGTTCGGGCTAACACAGATGGGTGTGATAGAGACTGGCAGATTAAAGTCTTGGGATAATAATTCAGAAGAAGAAGGAATAGACAACATCGGAAGAATTTCCAGTCAGACGGAGAAATAACCAGGCGCACACACAGACATGAGTTTAGAGGGACGACGACGCAAACTGACAAGGAAACAGACAGGTCACCGGCGATGGATGGGCAGTGTGGCCGACAGTCTATCAGTCAAAGCGGCTGATACATCTGACAGACCGACGTTTGGACTGAATAGGAAATTCTTCCAAGGACGCCCCCCCCCCCCCCACCGCAGTGTGTGTGCATCGGTCCCGCCACATACTTGTACCTCAGTGACATCACCTGTTAAGTTCTAACACATGATCAGTTTAACGAGAGTGACAGCCGAAAGCATATCGACTGACAGTTCTAGGGTGGGAAGGTATGCCAAGCTTGGCCAGGGTGTTGAGTGTCATGCGTATAGCTAAGTGTCAGCTATGCATGTTCTCGCTATGTTACTTTGTGTTTTATGTGTCATCATCAGGCCATTCGCGGCGCACAGGCGAAGGCCATCTCCGTTGCAAACTGTTCTTTAATATCCTTTGATTTTATTTATATATTGCTTCTATATGAGCAGCCTCAAGTGTCAGTGTCAATCATGACTCGGTGTTGTTGATGTTCCGAGGATTCTACTACATTCCGCCTCCTTAGATAAATAGATAGAATCCAGATAGTCCAGATAGTCCGGATTGGACCAGATAGATAGAATCATGAGAAAGATGGCATTAGACCCCTCTTTGTTAGTTTGAGAATTA
>BOPN01001201.1:205000-212500 GCA_017312705.2 Penaeus japonicus | reverse complement strand
AAACGAACGCCACGCTGTCCAGCCGAGGTTGATAGTGGCGCCCTCTCGAGACACACCAACGAGTCTCGGGAGAAGGGGAGTGGGGGCGGGGGGAGGGGGAGGAGGAAGAGGAGGAGGAGAAGGGGGCTGAGGGGTTACCCAAGAGGATGGGGAGGAGGAGGAGGAGGAGGAGGAACAGGGGAGGGGGGAGAGCACAAACAATGCTCAGCGACCTCCGCATAGTATGAGAGAGGGAGAGAATGTGGGTGAGGTGGCAGAAGGGCGGCCCGTGAATGTAGGAATGAGTAATGGATAAAAGGAGACGTTAGAGGAAGATGCGCTAAGAGAAACCGGTTACAGACTGATCACGGAAAGGTAGAATAATTCGACGTATAAACAACATGCATAACAATGACTGACCGCACTGGTATCCTGCATTCGAAGCATCATAAAAAAAGGACAGACGAAGGATGCGTGCGACGGGGCGCTCCGACTCGGCAGGATGGAATATGAAGCGTAAAATAAGCGCGAAAGGAATGGCTTGCGCAGAATGGTATCGCAGCATTGTAAAACGCGAGCAGGAGGAAGTGCGAGCCAGCGGTGTTAGAATACAGTGCAGCCGAAAGAAAGATGAAGAGCACAACAAAGGAAAATTGAAGATAAGGGGGTGGGGGCGGAGGCGAGGGGAGGGGGGGGGATGGAGTTCCTCTCCGGCGGAATGAAATGGAGAAATAAGAAAATGAGGTTTGCCGGGAAACAAGGAGGTCGAGAGAGTAAGTCGCTGAGGAGAGAGAGAGATACGTGGCGCTTGCAAGGGGGACTGGAGCGCGGCGGCCGCCCTCTCGTCGAGGCTCTGTGTATCGTTTGGAAATGTGGCCATCGTATGAAATAAGGAGGGAGGAGGGCGAGGCGAAGCGAAGGGAAGTTAAAGAAAAATAAAAAAAGGAGGAGGAAATTAAGCCACGGATCAGCGGACAGGAAAGTGAGGAACACCACCGACGGCATCGGCGTTCGTGTTGAGACTCTGTGTTGCTACGAAATATGGCAGTGTTGCGAAATAAGGAAGGAGGACGAGGCGGAGGGGCGGGGAGCGAGGGAAAAAGGAGAAGAAAAAGGGAGGAAATGAAACTAGAACTACGGATCAGCGGACAAGAAAGGGAGGAATAACAGCCTGTGGAATATCGGCTCCCTGGGGAATTGAGGGGGATCTGTGAAGATTGTGAGGCGGAGGAGCGACGGCACGAAAGACCGTTGACGGGGAGGAGTTTAAGTCCACAAGTTGATATAGAATCTGAGTTTATTTCTTAAGAGCTGCCTGTTATGACTGGGAGATTGAGTGGCATTGTGCGGCCGGTCGGCGGTGCGGCCTCGATGGCCCGTCCTCGCAGACTCTATAGGGCAGACTCAAAGGGGAATCTGCGGCTGTGTCTTTTTGTTGGTTCCGTGTTACACTGCAGGTTTGTTATTGCCGCTGCTGGTTTGTGAGAGAGGTTGCACTGCTATTCTTGTTTCATCTTGCTAGCATCTTGGTGTTTGGGGATTTTCGGTCTTAACATTCGAAACGTTAAAGGTTTATGAAACTTTTTTTTTTCTTTTCTTTTTTTAGAATAGAGCTGCACAATTTTCATCATTGAATATATCACATAAATTGAAGTCTCAAAAGATTTAAAGAAAAAGAAAAAAAACATTCCGGATCCACACCTATTATTCGACGAGATACTTCATCTTTTATCCGCACATAAATTCAGATTGTTGCATCGTAATTATAAACAAACTCTTGTAATTGCGTTTCCCGTTCAAGTTTACGATCATCAAACATCCCCTGCTCGTGAACTGTGATAACTTATCTAGATATTTAAATACCGCGCAACTAGATGAGTGTAGTCTAGAAGTAGTTCTTGTAGTTTGGGATTTGTTTCCTAACCTGCTTTGTGTGTTGTCAGTATTCAATAGTTTTTTTTTTTTTTTTTTTTTTTTTTTTTGTCAACTGTGAATCGTTTTTCTTTTCTGTTAAGTACTTGTATCTTAGGAATTTTATTCAACATTATTATATTTTGTATAGCTTTAGCGTAACAAAAGCTGAAGTAGGACCTTGTAAACAGAGAGAAAACCAGGTCGGCCTAAAAGGTTAATAACCTGTCACTCGGAAATTAACCGAAGGACCGAATATTTTCCCTTAAACTGTAGTATTTCCCTTAGCTTATTTCCTCCGTTCAGGTATCTTAGCTTCCCTATTTGAATAGTCTCCCTTCTCTCTCCCTGGTCTGTCTTTGGAGTTACCTATTAGAATTACAAATAGACAGGCAAAGGCTACGAGTCTGCAAAGTGAGGTGGATCCCATGCTGTTACAAACAACTTTGAAGAACCTTTTTTCTAGAAGTCGGAGTCGGTCAGGGGAAGGACGGCGCTGATGTGGTACTTAGTAACCATGAAGGATAAACAATGTTATTTGGACAACATTCTCTCGAGACATTCCCTCAAGGACGACGTGTTTGTCCTAGAAGACGGAGGGCGAGGGAGAGGGTTAAGAGGTCGCTGGGAGGAGGGGGGGTAGGGGGGAGAGTGGGGGGAAGGGGGATAGGGGGGGGGGGCAAGTGTGGTGCAGATGAGTGTGGATGACGAGGCGTAATTATGTAGTTAACTCTGAGCATGGTTATCATCTAACGGCGTGTTAAGTGGGAGGCGACGAAGCCCTCCCTCGACTACTACTACTACCCACCAACGACTGACCCAAGCTGCGCAGCACTCTCACCTCCGCAAAGGTCACGCGGGGAAAGTGAGCCCTCTCTCTTCTCTCTCTCTCTCTCTCTCTCTCTCTTTCTCTCTCTCTCTTTCCATCCCTCCATCCCTCCATCCCCTCCCTCTCTCCCTCCCTGTCCCTCTCGGTCTCTCTCTCTCTCTCTCTCTTTCTATCTATCTATCTATCTATCTCTATCTCTCTGTCTCCCTCCCTCTCTCTCTCTCTCTCTCTCTCTCTCTTTCTCTCTCTCTCTCTTTCTCTCTCTTTCTCTCTCTCTCACTATCTCTCTTTCCCTCCCTCCCTCCATCCCTCTCGCTCTCTCTCGCTCTCTCTCTCTCCATCCCTCCGCCTCCCTCCTTCCCTCCATCCTTCCCTCCCTCCCTGAATCCCCCCCCTCCCCTTTGATCCCCACCCCCTCGCAACGAAAGACACAATAGCAGAGAGAATTAATTCAGAAAGCCTACAGAGTGAACGCAATTCCCGAACTAGAAAACGCTCACCAACAGTATACGAACAAACTTATTTCAAGCAGGAAAATTAGTTCACAAAAGAACTAAGAGGAAGTTTATTTCCACCAGGAAAGAACAATTCACATAAGACCAAAGATAAATGCATTTCCAGCATGAAAATTGCACGCGCAGAAGCAAACGCAAAAAAGAAAAGTTAAAAGCACCTGCCATTTTTTTTTTTCAGCATCGTGACAGTGAGACCTGCTACCTGTTTTGAACATTTATTCTCTCAGCGACTAAGCATACTAATTTTAGAGAACTTTTTTTTATGCCAAGGCTGCAGGAAATATATATTTACTTCATTATACATATAGGTTTAGGGTAATTATACGTCGGAGAATGTATAATTCACGGTTCTTATATATTCTGTTCAGTGTTTTACATTCTCTGACACTGAAACTGTGAAGTACAGGATATTTATTATTGTTATGGCAAATGTTATTGATATTATTGTTGATGTTGTTTGTGCAATTATTATTATCTTTATTGTTACTGTTATTACATCATTATCATAATCATAATTATTATAATGATAATTATGATTATTATTATTATTATTATTATTATTATTATTATTATTATTATCATTATTATTATTATTATCATCATCATTATTGTTATCATTATTATTATAATCATTATTATTATTGTTATCTTTGATAATAATGATAATAAAGATATTAATAATAATTATCATTATTATCCTTTTATTATTATCATCATTGTCATTATTATTATTACTATTATTATTATTATTATTATTATTATTATAATTGTTGTTGTTGTTGTTATTATTATTATTATTATCATTATTATTATTATTATTATCATTGATATTATTATTATTATCATTATTATTATCATTATTATCATCATTATTATCATCTTTATTATTTGTTTTTATCATAATCATTATTTCTATTATTGCTATTACTATTATTATTATTATTATTATTATTATTATTATTATTATTATTATTATTATTATCATTATTATTATCATTAGCATTATTATTATTATAATCATTATCCTTGTCATTGTTACTATCATTGCCATTATTATCAATATTATCATTAGTATTATCGTTACTATTATTATAATCATCATTAGTATCATTATCATTATTGTTATTATCATTAGCATCATTATTGTTTTATTGTCAGTATTATCATCACCATTATTGTTATTGTTATTATGATGATTATTATTATCATTATTATTATTGTTGTTATTATTGTACTTATTGATATAGTATTATTATAAATATTGATATTGTCATTATCAATTATGATATTTTAGTGTCATTATTGTTATCATATTGACTGCTGTTTTTGTTAATAGCGTGTGAATATTACACACACACACACACACACACACACACACACACACACACACACATATATATATATATATATATATAGATAGATAGATAGATAGATAGATATATATGTATATATATATATATATATATATATATATATATATATATATATATATATATATATATATATATATATGTTTATATATAGTTTATATATGTGTATATATCCTCCCCCAAAACCTACCCTCTGACCTTCCACAACCCCTCCACCCTTCCTTCACCCTCCTTTTCCCCACTTCCCCGACCCCCACCCTCACGGAGAAGGGCGGTCGGGCGAGCGGGCGGGCGGGCGGGCGGGTGGGCGGGCGAGCGAGGAAGCGGGCGGGACTTAGCGTCAATTACGTACGGCTTAGAGCTGAGTAATTACCTACCTGAGCTTCCAGACCCCCCTCCCTCCCTTCCCTCCCTTCCCCCCCTTCCCTCCCTCCCTATTTTTGCCGCTGGAAACTTCGCCAGCTTAGCAGACTTGGGCTTTCGTGATTTATTGCTCAATGGCGCGTTAATTAAGGGGCTTTTCCCCCGCAAAATGTTCGTTGGGTTCTTGGTGGAGGGAGGGGGGGGGGCGTGGGAAGGGAGGAGGGGAGAAAAGGGGAAGGGGGACGGAGGGAGTGTGGGAAGGGAGGAGGGGGAGGGGGCGTGGGAAGGGAGGAGGGGAGAAAGGGTGAAGGGAGATGGAGGGAGTGTGGGGGACGGAGACCTTGTAGGAAGGAGGAGGAGGAGGAGGAGGAGGAGGAGGGAGTGTGGGTAGGGATGATGGAGGTGTAGGAGTGGGACGTGTTGGGGAGGAGGGGTAAGAGGAGGGACGGAGGGAGTATGGGACGGAGGAGGAGGGGAGAAGAGGGGAGAGGGGGCGTGGGGAGAAGGGGGGGGGGGGGCTAAGGGAGGGTCGGAAAGAGAAAACCGCGGCAGTTTGGTGAAGGAAGGAGTACAGAACCGAGGAGAGGTTGGGTGCGTGTTCTTGGTGGGGTGTGGTTGGGTCTACAGGGAAAAGGAGATGGAAAGAAAGAGGAAGAAGGAGAGGGAGAGGAAGAGAGATAGGGAGAAGGAGAGGAAGAGGGTGCGGAAGCGGGAGTAGGGGAAGGAGAGGGAGAGGGAGAGGAATAGGGAGAGAAAGAGAGATAGGGAGAAGGAGAGTGAGAGGGTGCGGGAGCGGGAGAGGGAGAAGGAATACGGAGCAGGAGAAGGAGAGGGAAAAGGCGAGGAAGAGGGAGCGGGAGAAAGAGCGGGGAAGGGGAGGGGAATAGGAATAAGGAGAGGGAGAGAGAGAGGGAAAGAAAGACAGACAATTTAACTCTATCCTATTAACGAACTCTAGGGAACACCATCTTCAAGCAGCAATGGAAGGTGGAGTGACAGGGGGCTGAGGGGAGCGCAAGTAACAGAGCCCGCAGGAGGAGGAGGAGGAGGAGGAGGAGGAGGCTTAAGAAAGAACGTGGGGGATTTTTTATGGTAATATCAAGGGGAGATAAGCGCTGACCCCCGTAACCTCGCGTCCAAGGGTTCTCTCACCGACGGAAATGGCACTGGCCACTGCAACGGAATCGCCACTAATTTCGAGTTCACTTCGCCTGTGTAGGTGCAGTGTTAGTGGCACTGTGGTGTGCTAATGGCGATGGCGAAAGAACTTGGCTCGTTTTTTTTCTGGTATGATTGTAACCTGCGTAGATATACTAAGTGTTATTTATGTCAGAGAGTACGGTAGTTTTGCAAACAAGGGCCATTACATAAAGATTCCCTTTGATTAGAAAGAATCGGCGGCGTAAAAGAGATCACTTGTTTAGGTATAACTTGCCGAAGTGTGTGAAATCGTTCCCACATAACACACAGTAGATATACCAAAAAATGGCTGCCTTTAAAAATCACAACAGCTTCTTATTCATGCACCAACAAGGAGAGCTGCAGCTGTTCTGAAGAGACTACTTGTTCTCGCATAAGACACCTCCGTTCAAGCCCGAGTCTTTAGTAAGGAGTGCAGTAGTCACATAGATAAGCGACCACATCGCGCCAACATTCCCACGCACGGAGAGCCGAATAGTCGCCTGCAGCCCGTGTTAATCATCGCGATAAACGGACAGAGAAGCTTCTGATATCTGCTCGGAATGTGTCCGATCCAATATTGACCCGAAATGTTTGTTTGGCTTGAGTGTTAGTCCAGAGAGAGAGCGTCTCCGAGAGAGGAGAGAACCTCTTCCGCGAGGAATCTTTATCATTAGATTTTTGTTGTGTAAACTTCTTCTGGCTGTTTTTGTTTTCCCTGCGCCGATAAACCTGTGTGTATTAATAGAGTGTGGCAAAGTGAATGCATCGGGAGATGGCGCTTAATTAAGGGTTCGTATTTCTATTTTCGTTCTCTCTCCAGAAGGCCGTAGATAGTTAGCGCGGGATAGTGCTGCGCTTGTGGCCGCCAGACGACGCGGTATGACCTCCGAGCCGTTGGTGTTGCGATCAGCAGCCGTTGCAGGCGCCAGAATCCCTTGCACGTCCTGCGATAATCAGGCAGTCTTTCGCTCTCTGATCCCCCGGTGTTGCTGCGGCAATCAGATACGGTTAATGGGGGGCCATAATGAGCCGGCGTAAAGATAGGGTCATGGGGCGGCAGTTAAGGTTATAGTCAAAACTTCCTTAACGGTGCGTTTTGGTACAGGTAATCTGGCCGCCTTAAAGTTGCCTTTCGGTCGACGCAATTAGGGCCAAGTGAGCCTTTTTTGGTCCTCGGAAATGGATGGGTTTGTTATGAGGTCTGAAGTTGACTCATGGAACCCCAACAAAAGGCCAAGTAAAGAGCAGTAATGTTTAGAAGTTGAGTGCATTTAGATGTCTGGACTAGAGGTAGAATTAATGTAATCCCGTTGAGGGGGAACTGAAAGATTTGTTTTAGCAACTTCAAAAT
>BOPN01001201.1:172500-177500 GCA_017312705.2 Penaeus japonicus | reverse complement strand
AGCGCGATGTATTACTTGAGGAAATTTGTGAAGGAAATGATTCGGAGTGGTAGCCCCGAGTGGTAGCTCCGAGTGGTAGCCCCGAGTGGTAGCCCCGAGTGGTAGCCCCGAGTGGTAGCCCCGAGTGATAGCCCCGAGTGGCGAGTGGTAGCCCCGAGTGGTAGCCCCGAGTGGTAGCCCCGAGTGGTAGCCCCGAGAGGAAGACAAATATTGACGATGGTTGGACTGTATTTTGAATGGTAGTATGGTAGGGAAAGGTCGAAAAGAGATGTAGAAAAACTACCTGAGACAGACAGACAGAGGAGAGAGAGAGAGCGAGAGCGAGTAAGCGAGAGCTAGAGCAAAATAGAGAGAGAGAAGCGAAAGCGAGAGAGAGAAAGATATATATATATATATATATATATATATATAGAGAGAGAGAGAGAGAGAGAGAGAGAGAGAGAGAGAGAGAGAGAGAGAGAGAGAGAGAGAGCGAGAGAGAGCGAGAGCGAGAGCGAGTAAGCGAGAGCTAGAGCAAAATGGAGAGAGAGAAGCGAAAACGAGAGAGAGAATGCGAGAGCGAGAGCGAAAGAGAGAGAGAGAGAGAGAGAGAGAGAGAGAGAGAGAGAGAGAGAGAGAGAGAGAGAGAGAGAGAGAGAGAGAGAGAGAGAGAGAGAGAGAGAGAGAGAGAGAGAGAGAGAGAGAGCGAGAGAGAGCGAGAGCGAGAGCGAGTAAGCGAGAGCTAGAGCAAAATGGAGAGAGAGAAGCGAAAGCGAGAGAGAGAATGCGAGAGCGAGAGCGAAAGAGAGAAAGAGAGAAAGAGAGAGAGAGAGAGAGAGAGAGAGAGAGAGAGAGAGAGAGAGAGAGAGAGAGAGAGAGAGAGAGAGAGAGAGAGAGAGAGAGAGAGAGAGAGAGAGAGAGAGAGAGAGAGAGAGAGAGAGAGAGAGAGAGAGAGAGAGAGAGAGAGAGAGAGAGAGAGAGAGAGAGAGAGAGAGAGAGAGAGAGAGAGAGAGAGAGAGAGAGAGAGAGAGAGAGAGAGAGGGAGGGAGACAGCCAGAAAACTAGACAGGACCTCAGAGAGTCCAAGGCCACATAGACAGCGCACAAAGCTCAAGAAGAGCGAGAGGAGCAAGGCATTCAGAAAGGGCATCAACAAACACATTCCTTGAATTTCTCCAGGAACGCCGAGGGACTTTGCCGAGCGAGTTCGGACTTTTGGAAGGTCGTGGGTACGTGTTGTATCCGCGCATCTCTCGCACTCTACGGCTGAGATGTTGCACTTGTGGCACGCTTATGCAAGGGAGGGATGTCTCGGCGTCACTTCTTGCATCACACTGTTGCAAGGTGTGCCACGGCTAGTGCTTGGGTTCGATTGGTGTATTGTCGTTACTTGCAATAATGTGCGTGTGCGTGATTCATCCTTCGCGTCTCACAAAGGAAATGGTGCTACTGTTATAACAAAACTGGTTGGTACCTTCACGAGATTATATTTTTATTACTTGGTCATCTTTTCACTTCACTTTTTTGGTATCCGATTGTATGATACCACGACTGTATGATTTATAAGATGTTAAGATAGTCAACCTATTACTATTTGAAGATTGAGACCAATTTTGCTTTACAAAGGATGATATAAGGTCTTAGTAGCATTACTTGTTACGTACAAGAATAGTTACTCGGAGGCTTGGAAACATATTACCTTTTATATAAGGGAAGATAAAGTACATGGATGGCAATGGATATGCCGTGAAACTATGATGATTTGTTAATCTGATGATGTTGTTGCAATCTTATTGAAAATTGCCCAGAAAATAATGTATAGCCCTGGAAGCTTTTCAGAGTATCATCCTTATTCTTTCCTCAAACACCAGACTTGCGATGCCCTCGGGATCTTGACGAGGCGCAAGGAACTTCAGCTGAAAAGTATTCATCTTCGCGTAAACGTCAATGTTTGGTCTTCATGGAAAGTGCGGCTCAGTTGGAAACATCTCCCGACTGGTAGGAAGAGAATGAATATATGAGAGGAAAATCTCACTCACGCCCACGCCCACGCCCACGGCAGTCGCTTCGAGAAGTCGCCTGGGGAATGCGGGCGGGCAGGCGGGCGGGCGGGCGGGCGACCACACCCACATAATGCTCTTACCCTCCTCCTGTTAGCGCATCAAGAGGCTCAAAGGCTCAAGAGTCTCGCCACAAGAGATCATGAGTCACAGGTACATGTAATGGGCTTACCACGACATCCAATTTGCTCGCCTGTGTCGCGGGACCGAGCGTGCGCCGCCCGCCCGCCCGCCCGCCCGCCGTCTGGGACGCCGCTCGCTTGCCCTCGGAAGTTGCAGAGTCCGAGTGTCCTTCGAACTTGTCCCTGCGAGAAACAGGAGTGCAGGAGTTACGCTGTATTGCGTGGGACATTGAACCGACTGCGAGTCTTTGCGATGCAATTTCTGGCAGGTAGATGGGCGTCTCTTCAGAGGAACCGCTACGGTGTGGCAGACATTACAATACGTCAAAAACAAAAATAAATTTGTTTTTGTTTTTTGCATTTCGAAATGTTCACTAACTTAGAAGATGAACTAGAAGGAAAATTAAGGATATTTAGTATAAGACTATCTGAGAAGACCAATCCGTTTTTCATCATTTCAAACAAAACGCCACAAACAACAACAACAATAGAAACACAGAAACGAAGTAGGGAGTAATGACAACACATAATACTTACAAAATAATAAATAAAGATACTAATTAAGAGAATAATTCAGATCAGCGGCCTTAAAACAGCAGTAAAAACAGGTGTAACAGTAGTATTGCATCACCAGGGATATCAGATCCGTAGGGCCAGGTGTGTTCAGCTGGTTATGCATTGAACCATCTGAGAATGTGAGCCTTTAATTAAGCCTTCACGCCCAAGCGTACCTAGCAGCGGAGGGTAGAACAGGTGGGCAAGTGTAAGATCACGTTTCGGAATTAATAAATTAGTGGATGTACTAGATTTTTTTTCATTATTCTTTTTTATCATTATTTTTGTTATTATTATCATTATTATCATTATTTATATTATCATTATCATTATCATTATCAACCATCAACATCAGCATCATTACTATCATTATTATTATCAGTATTATCTTTCATATCATTAGTATTATTTTCATCATTATCATTATTCATATAATTGTTATTATTGTTATTATAATAATATTAGTATTTTGCATTTCTCAGTGCATGTTCATCTACATGGTTCATACCTTTGTCGTTTTAGACAATTACTTTCGCAAAACTCATTTCTTGCTGTTCATCATCTACTGTTTCCTAGTCTGTTTGTCTCTTGCTAATCGTAAACACAAACATTACAAATTTATACTTTCATTCCTTGTCTTCAACTCCCCTTTGTTTCGGTGCATTTATCCCGTTGGGTATTTGCCTGTCTGTTAATATCCTCTCTTTTCTTCCCCCTTTCATCAATTTATACTGTTTTTCCTTTCTTTCATCAAGTGGGACTCCATTTTTCCATCTATCTAAATTGGCATCGAATTTCCCTCAGATGGTATCCCCCTCAGCCCCCCTCATCCCCCCCTCCCCCCCTCATCCCTCCCTCCTCCCTCCCCCCCGTAATCCATCCATCCATCCATCCATCCAGACATGTCAGATGGGAAATCACATCTCTACTCCACTCCACTTTTCTTGGGGGGGGGCGTACCGTAATTATATTCACAATCCTCGGGCTCCGCGGTGACTCTCCCCAAAGCCCATTCCTCATTTATCAACAATTTAGGAAACGTGGAACAATAGATTGTATCAAGTAACCCGATAAGGTAGCAATTATCCCCGAAATGCCGCCACGTGTGTAAGATCACTGACGTCACCCCAGGCGGAAGAGGGAGGGGGAGGGATGAGGGGGGATAAGGGAGGGAGGGGGAAGGGAAGGGGGAGGGGGGAGCGGTGTACGAACCCGACCACAATCAGAACAGCAAATCTATGCGACAATTTGATCAATTTCATGCGTCCCTGAATTCCCGTTTCTCTCTTACTCTCGCTCTTCCTCTTTTTCCCTCCTCTACCCCTACTCCTCCTTCTCTCTCATCTCTCTCTCTCTCGCTCTCTCTCGCTCTCTCTCTCTCTCTCTCTCTCTCTCTCTCTCTCTCTCTCCTCTCTCCCTACTCCTCCTTCTCTCTCCTCTCTCTCTCTCTCGCTCTCTCTCTCTCTCTCTCTCTCTCTCTCTCTCTCTCTCTCTCTCTCTCTCTCTCTCTCTCTCTCTCTCTCTCTCTCTCTGGCTCTCTCTCTCTCTCTCTCTCTCTCTCTCTCTCTCTCTCTCTCTCTCTCTCTCTCTCTCTCTCTCTCTCTCTCTCTCTCTCTCTCTCTCTCTCTCTCTCTTTCTCTCTCTCTCTCTCTCTCTCTCTCTCTCTCTTTCTCTCTCTCTCTCTCTCTCTCTCTCTCTCTCTCTCTCTCTCTCTCTCTCTCTCTCTCTTTCTCTCTCTCTCTCTCTCTTTCTCTCTCTCTCTCTCTCTCTCTCTCTCTCTCTCTCTCTCTCTCTCTCTCTCTCTCTCTCTCTCTCTCTCTCTCTCTCTCTCTCTCTCTCTCTCTCTCTCTCTTTCTCTCTCTTTCTCTCTCTCTCTCTCTCTCTCTCTCTCTTGTCTGTCTCTCTCTCTCTCTCTCTCTCTCTCTCTCTCTCTCTCTCTCTCTCTCTCTCTCTTTCTCTCTTTCTCTCTCTCTCTCTCACCCGAATCCTCCCAGCACATCCCCACTCTCTCTCCTGCTCTCGCTCTCGCTCTCTCTCACACACACTTTTTCTCTCTTTCTCTTACCCGAATCCTCCTCCCAGCACGTCCCCACTCTCTCTCTCACTCTCTCTAATACTCTCTCCCTCGCTTTCTCTCTCTCTCTCTCTCTCTCTCACTCACTCTCTCGCTCTCTCTCACACACACTTTTTCTCTCTTTCTCTCACCCGAATCCTCCTCCCAGCACATCCCCACTCTCTCTCTCTCTTACTCTCTCCCTCGCTTTCTCCCTCTCTCTCTCTCTCT
>BOPN01001201.1:150000-152500 GCA_017312705.2 Penaeus japonicus | reverse complement strand
CAATAACTTTATGAAATAGGGCATGTTGCAAAACTATATGTATTTTTTTTTAATCTTTTTATGGGAGGGGAGGCATCTTCCCCAACTGATCAGCACGTGATGTATGGCACATTGATGGATAAAAGAACAGAAAAAAAAATCTTCGTGATTTACGTTCGCCAGATAACGGGCCTTGTCATTTTGTTTTTCGTCTTAAATAGTGTCGTTTTTTTTTGGGGGGTAGGGTGGGGGGCAGAAATGACAATGTCTATGTGATTTTGATATGTATTTAGATTGGATGCAATTAAGATTTGTTGATATAGTGATGAAAAGGAGGAAAAAATTAACGCGCACGCACACACACAAACACACACACACGCACACAGATAGAGAGAGATGGAGAGAGATAAAGATATCTATATCTATCTATATATCTATCTATCTATCTATCTATCTATCTATATATATATATATATATATATATATGTATATATATAAAAGGCAATAAGAAATAGATTAAAGAGCAGTCTCCGGACGGGCGGCCCGGAAGGACTGACTCTCTGAAAACAAAAGAAAAACGAAGCACGACCGAGGAGCTGAGGCGGGAATCGCAAGAACATTGTTTAAACCGGAAAGGAGAACCAGCTGATCATGGATTAGGGTTGCTTACGGGAGAATGTTGTTTGTGATGCAAATGCAACACTAGAGGAGCGAGTGGGACGTGCCTGTGTACGGGAGTAGGGATGAACATGGGATTGCGAGGAACTGCAAGAGCTCGACTGATGAAGTTTTACTCGCCGCAGCTCAAGTACTTCGCACAGACCGATGCGAGAGAGGAACTTCTTTGCGTAGTGTACACTCTGGTGTACAGAGTGTACTCAGCTCTCGTTCAGAGGTATGATAGAACACAGGATTATTACGTGTGTATTGTTTTAAGATATGGTGCAAAATAAAACGTCGTTATGTTCTCTGTTATATATTTTGATTGTTCTTTTTTCGTTGGAATCGAAGGAAATGACAAAGCGGTGTTTATAACTCTTGTGTAAATAGCAGTGATCACTACGTTGTTGTTTTTTTCTTTTTTTCTTTTTTTTTTTAAATATGTATTGCAGGTGGACAGCGAGGGTTCCCACATTTCGGTCGCCGGAAAAAGAAGCGATTCTGCAGTGGATGAAATCTTTATTATAGATTTATGTTGTGATTTACAAGAAGGGAAATAGATTTTGATTTAGATATGGAATAGATAGGTCTATCGTGATCCTATTATTTTTAACCATTACCGGGAAATACAGAAAGAGTTGTCAGAGTGAGATACAAGAGACAGAGAGAGAGAGGAAGACAAAGAGAAAGAGAAAAGAAAGAGAAAGAGACAGAGACAGAAAAAAATGAGTAGGAAGGGAGAGAGAGAGAGAGAGAGAGAGAGAGAGAGAGAGAGAGAGAGAGAGAGAGAGAGAGAGAGAGAGAGAGAGAGAGAGAGAGAGAGAGAGAGAGAGAGAGAGAGAGAGAGAGAGAGAGAGAGAGAGAGAGAGAGAGAGAGAGAGAGAGAGAGAGAGAGAGGGAGAGAGAGAGAGAGAGAGAGAAAGAGAAATAAGAAAGCGAGGGAAAGGGAGTGAGAGAGGGGGTAATATGCAAATACGTAGCATTCGAAATACCGAGAACGGCTCCGAAGGGGGACGCAAGATTATAGGCTTATATATGGACATGTATATACTCTATGGATATATATGTGTGTCTCTTTATATGTATATATATATATATATATATATATATATATATATATATATATATATATATATATATATATATATACACACATATACACATTCATATACTTATATCTGTTCCATATTCTATATGGAGACAGACAGACTTTTAATGTGTATGCAGTTATCAAGAAATTCTGTTTGTTATCAGTTGTTTGTACGCTGGTTGAGGGCTGTTGGCTTTCTTAGGTGTATATGGGAAAAACGGTCAAAATTTCATACACAAATC
The DNA here is from genome assembly GCA_017312705.2 of Penaeus japonicus. Taxonomy (NCBI): domain Eukaryota; kingdom Metazoa; phylum Arthropoda; class Malacostraca; order Decapoda; family Penaeidae; genus Penaeus; species Penaeus japonicus. Next base: position 150,529 of record BOPN01001201.1, on the reverse strand, counting down.
ATACATACAAACATACATATGTATTCATATTTATGTATATGTGTCTATATATATATATATATATATATATATATATATATATATATATATATATATATATTTGTGTGTGTATGTGTGTGTGTGTGTGTGTGTGTGTATGTGTTTGAGTGTGTGTGTGTGTGTATGTGTGTGTGTATGTATGCGTGTGGATATCGAGCGAAAAGATAGGGAGACGGGATAGTGTTTCCTATGACGACACAAGGGCGAGAGGGTAAAAGGGGCTGCCCCCCCCCTCTCCACATATATATGCCCCCCCTTCTTCTAGGATGAGATTTTCGCTCTGGATCTTCCGCAAGATTTCATTAAAGTCCTTTTGTTGGATCATTGAGTTGAGAATTTTGGAACGAAGGTAAAGGGAAAACTTGGGCAGAGTTCACGTGAGACTGTTCCGTTCATGACGTGTCAAATGACGTCACGGATGATGCTCAAGATGGAGGGACATTGCAGGCTTTAATGCCATGTGTGAATTCAGACCGTGCAACTTGCAAGC
>BOPN01001201.1:137500-142500 GCA_017312705.2 Penaeus japonicus | reverse complement strand
TCTCTCTCCCCCTCTCTCTCTCTCTCTCTCTCTCTCTCTCTCTCTCTCTCTCTCTCTCTCTCTCTCTCTCTCTCTCTCTCTCTCTCTCTCGCCCCCTTCCGTTCTCGTTCCCTTTCCCCTCACTACTTGCATGTTTTGAGTTAATACTGCCACTTAATAAGATGATATATACATGTAGCGCAGCCATCCTTTAGAGTGCATTTGTCAGCTTAGCCGCGACGTCGTGGATTTACGAGTCCGGTTCTGTTGTGAGAAGCCGCGTGCACCGCTTGCAACAACACGAACATGTAGTTGAGACGCCAAGCCGTGTGGATGCTGGCTGAATTATCTCGGTCCTTAATGATTATGATGCACCGGTTGAGGTGATGCAAAAGGGGCAGGTCACCGTGGATTTAATTACAAAGTGGATTTGCAGTGTTGCGGCTTGATCTGTGGGGGCAATTTGTCAGTGCAACAGTGATTCGTTGCGTCTAAGTCGGCGCTGGCCATTGCATCGATCGCGTTAATCTTCTGTAATTGTTCTTATTTAATTAGTTCTCAGGAAGTTTTGTAGAAGGCATCAAAGGGAAGGTTTATGATACCTGGCCAGACCGAGGGAGCCTGCCAGAGGCTTTGCTGTTGCATTACCTTGCTTGGCCGTCCGTTTGGCTCAACACAGGATGTAGTTTTGCTTTGTTTTTGTTTTTCCATTTCGATCTTTCGTGAATTGATTTTTGTGTTTGTTTTATTTTATCATATGGTAATAGTATTCATTTTCTGTTTGCTCTTTTGGTTGTTGTTGTAACTACAGTACTTTCTCTGTTCCTTCTTATGCTTTGATCTTGTGGCGTTGTGTTGTCTTTGTTGTTAAGAAAATCGGCGTTTTAGGATAAAAAATAAATTAAAAACGGTTCTGTATTTATTCCAAATCTACAAAATTTATGACACTAATAGTCGTTGTCATATTAATGACCATGCTTGCATTGATAGCAATGATCCCGATGATAATAATACAATAATCAGTTAAAAGCATTAACGCCGTCTTCACTGCGATATTTTTTTCTCGTGTCTGGGAAATACGAATAGATATCCCATGTTTACAAGAGGAGATCACGGCCGCATTGCAACCTTCATGCAGAAGCAACCAGCGGCGCTAAGTGGATAAGGTGACGCGGATAATTTTCGATGATGATAATTGCAGCCAAAGTTGGTCTGATATCCCTGACAATCTCCCAAAAGCCGGAACTGCCTCCCGCGAACTTCAATCGGACGGACTAATGGCTCTCGGAGGCGCCGGCGAAAAGACGAGAAATTCGCACGTATCGCAGCCTGCACGTCCTCCTGATGGCGTGATGCAGTCGATGCGTCCATTACGCTCGGTCACAGGTATATTTGGCTTATTAATTTGTCACCGGAGAGGAGAACTCGCCGTCCATTTGGAATTTGTGTTGTTAACTGAATCGTACGATCGCTCGTATCATATCGTGGGCGTTGCTTTTGTTGGTTGTATTGATAGCAGTGTAGATAGTAGTTTTGTCATTGACAACGCCATCTAGAATAATAGCATATAAATATCCATCTTTAATGATCTTTCTCACGATTACATTTTTTCGTCATCGTGTCTCAGACTTGACTTAATTATTCCCCATCTCTGTCTTCTTTTGTCAACAGGATTGGCACTATTATGTCAGATTAGATTCCCAATCTACTCTAATCACGACCGACGCTTGTTAGCTGAGAGATGAATGAGAACCGAGCGTCTTGCTATCTTTCCTGGGAATAAAATCGGCTTAATGCTAATCGTGATGGAATCTGTGCTTAGTTCTTCGCCTTAATCTGCATTTGAATTCACAGCGTTAAGAGGGGTCTCCTTTTAAGAGATTTTCCGTGAAAGATGTGGTCAAAGGCTGACGAAACCGACTTACCCATGCTTGCCTTTGCTTATTATGTATGAATAGGAATAAAATGTGTTTTGATAAGTAATCATGCAAATTGTCATTCAGGGGATGAGCCTCTCTCTTGGGCGCAAAAAGTGGGTGCCTTTTAGGAGAAATTCGGGAGCTGTTTTTGTGTTATCTAAATACTATGGTTTATTGGTGTAGAAGTTTATTTGTAAAGACTTCCACACAGCGGTAATTCTCTCTCTCTCTCTCTCTCTCTCTCTCTATCTATTTCTCCATCTCCCTCTTCCTCCCTCCCTCTCTCCTTCCTCCCTCTCTCTCCTTCCTTCGCTCCCTTCTTTCCCGATCGACTATATTCCTGACTTCCTCCTTGCCTTTCCTCCTTCGTCCCTTCAGTTTGTAACTCTCAATTTGTATATATAGACTCCGCTCCAGTCAGCATGATCACCAAGGTACTGCCAGCAAGAGCGCTGTAAAACAGCCCGTGCGGAAATTGTACCCATGGTCTATCTCCCAGGACCTGAGCTCAAAAGTTGCGAGCCAAAAAAGAAAAAGAAAAAAAAAATGTAATTCCAATCCCACCTGGAAAAAAAAACTAACTGCCTCTTTTCTCAACAACAACCGTTCTCGTCCCGGTGTTTTGCGGTCGTTCCCGCTGTCATCTCACAAAAGTTTCCCAAGTAATTTTCTCAAAACTGGTATCTCGCTGCTAACGACTTGTTCTTTGTGCGCCGCCTTGCCCATTGTCTCAGGTTAGGCAGGTGAGGCGGCCAAACGAGCGCTTAAGCGATTGTGCTCCGTTTAGGGTTAGCTTTAAGCGCCCGAGACTCGCTGGGAGAGCACGTGCAAGGCTTACGAGGAAGGGAGATGGGGGAATGGGCGAAGGGGAATGGGGCAGATAGTGGGTACGGGAAAATGAGGAAGATCTGATCCATTATTCCGAATGAGGACGGATGGATGCTAATTATAACGATAAGCCTCTAGTGAGGCGGAAACTTTGCCTCTTCCAACAATGGATGAAACACGGAGGGAGTCTCTTTGAGCCAGATCGCACGAGGGAAAGGTGCGTGGAGAGAGAGAGAGAGAGAAGAGAGAGAGAGTGAAAGAAAGAGAGAGAGAGGAACACAGACGCCACTAACGCTCCCGGGACCCCGTGTTTGTTTCCTGCTCGAGACAAGAGTTTCGAACAATGCCGCGGAGGCATCCGCCGCACATCGGCCGGGAATCAAACGGCGCCGTTCGAGCGAATCACCTCGGAGACGCGGCGGGTGCGGAGGTCCTTAGCCCCCTTTCTTGTGACGCAACAACCCGACCACCGCTCTCCCTCCCCCTCTACGACTTTAACCTGTTTCACACATCAATATCTTGAAGATGCGAGCGCGCCCTCGCCATCGCCTCCTCCAAACCCCCATCCTCCTCCCCTCCTTACCCTCCCCTTCCCACCTCCCCATCTCTTTTCTCCTCCATCCTTCTGCCCCTCCTGTGCCCCTCCCACTCCTCCTCCAGCGTGCCGGCAACTAAAAGACCAGTCACGGCCTTGAAGCCCGGTAGCCTCGATACACCTGGAGTGCGACCCTCACCTGTGCCGCGCCGGGGGGAACGGACCCTCGCGCGCGCGGAACGGAACACACGGTACGAAAAGTTGGTTGGTCGGTCGGTGCCACGGAGGGCGGAGGCGAGCGAGCGGGGAAGAGGCTGCGATAGATTGTGTGTTCGAATGCCGTGTACGTGGTACGGGGTACGTGGGAGTGTCAGGCATAGAACGGCCCGTGTATGATCTTCAGGGCATATATGTATATATATATATATATATATATATATATATATATAGTGAGAGAGAGAGCGAGATAAAGAGAGAGGGGAGAGAGAGAGAGCGAGAGAGAGAAAGAGTGAGAGAGAGAGAGAGAGAAAGAGTCAGAGAGAGAGAGAGAGAGACTGAGACCGAGAGAGAGAGCTGAGGTCGAGTAGGCGTGAGAGAGAGAGAGAGAGAGAGAGAGGGAGAGCTTAAAACACCAGTAGCAGCCGAGGGAGGGCGGCTCCAGAATGCAGTCCGGCGAGGGGCGAATGTCCAATGGTTGCAAAAGCGAAAATGGGGATGTTAGAGGGGAGAAATTGGGTCGCTGTTTGGAAAAGGACGAATAAATGAAAATGGCGCACGTCGGCGAGTGTGTCGGGACTGATGGAAGTGCTGGAGGATAACGCGAAGGAGGAGGAGGGCGGGGAGGGCGGGGAGGGCGGGGAGGGAGTGCAGAGGCCTCTGTCAACTGCATAGACTGCGAGACTGATGCGGAACGCGCAGGCTGAGGAAAACTAGTCACGGGGACTCGATGGAATAAAACTCGAAGTTTGATGGGTTGCTAAAGTCTCTCCGGACTATGTTTTACGACACACGTATTCACATCTACATGCCTATGCACTGCAAACAAAGAGAGGGCAGTCAACATTGGCGAGGTAATCGGTTTGTGGAAAACGAAGTACAATAGAGATAGAAACAGAAAAATGATAGAATAGGAGAATAGAATAGAAGGCGAGATCAAAATCGAAATCGTAATTCAATTTTTGGGTCTTTATGTATGTCAGTTTGATCTCTTTCTCTCACCATCGGCATTTTTGCATTCACGTACCTGCGCGGCTGTGCATTTCAGATCTTTGACTTTCAGCCTATCGGGCATACGGACAGGGGGGCAGACATTTAACAAAAAGGTTCCTGACATGCCACGTCAGATTTTTGTCTTTCTTTTTAGGAAGTTTGGCCAGGCGTAAGGACTGACTGTCCCTTCACCTTTTTTTTTTTTTCTTTTTTTGAACAATGTTGAATCTGACATTTCGTAGCATGGCATTTTTAAAACTTGAATTATAGTATAAAACTTTTGTACAATGCTTACGCCAGCCGACAGGGAAAAGTTCACTAGATCAAAATGTTCATAAAATGTATATATGTATATATATGGTTATCTACTCGGGTTTCAGCGCCGGTACCTTAGCCGCCGCCACCGCCATCACCGTCGCCGCCACCTTCACCGTCGCCGCCAGCGCCATCTGCGCCAGGTACCTCTTCAGGACGAGGGTGCTCCGCCACGTGTAGGTACACCAGCGAGTCGTGCCCCCGGAGTGGTCGTT
>BOPN01001201.1:127500-130000 GCA_017312705.2 Penaeus japonicus | reverse complement strand
TTCTACCTGGATTGTGTGCTATTATTATTGTGGTGTCGGTTTAACAAACTGAAATTTGTGTTTAATGAAAATAAATTGTATATATGGTTAAACGTGTGGTCATATTCATCCTCCCAATATAAACATGACAACACCTTGAAAATAATGCCAATTAAAAGAAAAACCCGTGCATATATATATATATATGCATACACTGTATATATAGACAGTATATATATATATATATATATATATATATATATATATATATATATATATATATATATATATATATATATATATATATATATATACATATACATATATATATATATATATATATATATATATATATATATATATATATATATATATATATATATATATATATGTGTGTGTGTGTGTGTGTGTGTGTGTGTGTATGTATGTATATATAATGTCTCCGACCATTCTGTATTAAGAGTAATAATCTCTGTCTCTATCTCTTTATCCTTTCTTCCTTGCCTCGCTCAACATCCTTGGTCTGTCTGTGTGTTTACTGCAAACCTCTTTTCTTCTCAGACCCCATGCCCCCCCCCCCCCTCTCTCTTTCTCTCTCTCTCTCTTCCTCTCTCTCTCTCTCTCTCTCTCTCTCTCTCTCTCTCTCTCTCTCTCTCTCTCTCTCTATCTCTCTCTCTCTCTCTCCCTCTTTCTTTCTCTTTCACTCACAAGAAAGTTCTCCGGTTGGTAGGGAGAAAAGGGGGAAATGGTAGCCTGGTTACCGCTTGTGGTTGTGGAAGAAAGCATAGGGGTGTTCTAGTTGGTGGTGGGGGGGGGGGGTCTATCAAACGGTGGATGAGATAGACTTGATAAAAAGGAAAAGGTGGGTTGTGATAGTGAACGGTGCAAAGGAAAGACTCCATGAAATGGTTCTAATACTTAGTGGTCAGTATAGGACTTTTATCTTCCTGGCGATTTGTATTAGGTATGGTGGTGGTTATGTTGGGATTGTCATAGGTGATACAGGATGTTCGGATATACAATGTACGATGGTAGTTATGGTGTGATTGTATATCAAGTGGTAGTAAGTAGAAGGACAAACCATATACAAATAGTGTATCGCGTTTTATTTTTCCCGAGCATTGCATGAACACAATATGGTATTTTGTCATTCATAATAATTAGTACAAAATATAGAGAAATATGCCATACACATATCTTGAAAGCATAACCTTTTACACTTCGAGTCACTGCAGAACCCAATGTAGTTTTTTGGGGAAAATAGCGACGGGGCTAAGTGGGAAGAGTAAATACACGAGTCAAGTATGAGGAGGGTCAAGGATGACATGAAGAGATGAATAGTAGGAATACAGAGACGATGAAGAGGATGACACGATGGGTCTGAGATACGGGGAAGGGAAGCTGTGATTTTCATTTCGTCGTTAAAAAAAAAAAAAAAAAATAGATAGATAAAAAATAAATAAATAAATAAAATAAATAAATAAATAAGAAAATAATAATAATTCTCATCTTGAATAGAGATGTATTTGACGCGTTTCGATAGAGGTCTTTCTCAAAAATACATGTATATTGTATTTTTGAGAAAGACCTCCGTCGAAACTCGTCAAATACATCTCTTGCGTGTTTAAATATTCAATCTCATTCATACCTTTCTTCTAAATTCTTATCTTGTTTATTTTTTTAAATGAATGTCATCCATCAAATTCAGAAAAATAACTTGATGCAACAGATATGTTTAGAATATAAATACCTTGTTTGAAAGTATACGTTGTCCTATTTCAGTATCGTAATAAATAGGAAATTGGTCCAATTATGCCCTATTTCGAAATGTGCTTTGAACAAGCTTCAAAAATACGAAGCATGAGGGACAGAATAATGCTGCGGAGAGAAGTACAGCAGGTCATGTTATTGCCTCATTTAATGAGGTGGAGAAAGACTAAGTGTGATGATAAACATCACCAAAAGACAGGAACATGAAGGTCTCTCTGTGATGTTAACAAAAAAGTCAACTCTTAGGAAAACATGATGACGTCACCCTCCGTACTACGTGAGTGCCGACCGGGATGACTGAGCCTTGAGTCAAGCCCGAGTTCACAGCGGGCGCTCAATTAAGGCGGCCGCGATCTCGCACTCTCGGCGCTCAATGGTGATCTCACTGGCCGTTCGTTATCGCTTCGTTACCCATCATCGCCGCACTATCTCGAAGGCGGGAATTAAAATGAATCGTCCGATATCACACTCATCGTTTACGTTAGGACAGGGTTATGGCATCTTGATGGAACATTCCCCTACATTCTTATGGCAACAAGATCTAAAGGCTTGGATCCTTCATGGTCTAGCATGGCCTTATCCTCCCCCCCCCCCCTCCCTCTCCCCCTCACCCTGCCCTCACCTCCCCCGACCTCCCAGAGATGCCATCTTGAAAGTCTCACAGAATTACCAGCCTCCCACAAATATATGATTATGGAAGACAATGAGTGTTCCATACGTCGGGCATCGCGTACAAGGCGGGCCCATTGAT
>BOPN01001201.1:107500-110000 GCA_017312705.2 Penaeus japonicus | reverse complement strand
ATAGGATTGATAGAGTCGGGTGTGAAGAGGAATGAAGAAAAGCCGGGAATAGGAATTGATTGATGGGTTGAGGGTTAGGAGGAAAAGGGTTATGAGCGAATATTAATGTTTAAGAGGAAAGAAGAGATAAGGGTTAAGGGTAGACTGAGGGAAAGATAGGGAAGGAAAAGGTCGCTCGGAGGAATTCGAGAAATTAGTCAGATAAGGGAAAGAAAATCAGCATAAAAATAAGGAGATAGATAATTATGATGATACTGACTAAGAAAATAAAGATAGATGATTGATGATTGAAGAGAGAGCAAAAACATTTCCAGAAAGTCATACATTGATTAATGAAAAAAATGAATTAGAAATCATACAAGAACAATCCCAACACAGGACCTGAATTCAATCAAGTCATCGCTCTTATAATTTTCAACCTACAATCTTTCCGCCAAACGATGCAAAAAAAAAGAAGAAGAAAAAACAACAACAACAACAGCAACCCAAAGCCGACCCAAATATCAAGATCTGCAAGCCCCAGATTGCTAAAACCTGGCAAACAAAGAGCCAAATAATATAGGTGAGAGTTGCATGATTTCAAGTTTGGAGCGAACCAACTCAAACTTACTGCCAACCAATATGTGGCTTGTCAACACCTTCCCCACAGACCCCCCCCCTACCCCCCCTTCGATTCAAATGGAAAGAGTGCCCTTCGACAATGTCACTGCGCTGAAAAAGAGACGAGACTGATTATCATAGTATTAGAAAAGTTTCTGTTTTTTTTTTTTTTTTTTCTCGTATCGGTAAAGCATTCATTTCTATTTTCTTTTCTCTGTGTGTTTGTTCGAGGCTGATAGATATGCATTATCTGTATTTCTTTTCTTATCTTTTTCTTTTATATCTCTTTTATCGGATGGAGTTGCAAATGGAATTGTTGTTTTGTCAAGGGATGGCCTCGTGTAGGTATAATTTATTTCTAGCTGAGGATGATATTAATCTTTATTTCTTTAATTTGACTAAATTTTTATTAATCTTTATTTCTTTAATTTGACTATTTTTTATTAATCTTTATCCCTTTAATTTGACTATTTTTTTATCTTTATTTCTTTAATTTGATTATTTTTTATTAATCTTTATTTCTTTGATTTGATAAAACTTTCATTAATCTTCATTTCTTTAATTTGACTAAATTTGTATTAATCTTTATTTCTTTAATTTGACTATTTTTTCCCCTTTTCCATTAACATCATCTGCAGCAGGAGAAGCACCGTTGTCACAACATCATTTATATCACAGATTTTTTTTCGTGATGTTGATATTACCTTTGTTTGTTTTAGGTTTTCTTATTTATCATTATTGGTGTTATTACGTTTTTCATTAGTGTTTTTGTATTTCTTTGTTTTGTCAAAAGTTAAATAAAGGTCGTAAGGTTATGGTCGGAATATATACGGGTGGAACGTTGAAGAATTTGTATTTTTTTCTTTTTGATAAAAAAAATAAAAAATAAAATAAAATAGCAATTGTCATTATTATACCATATGTTTCCTTTTTCAGAACACTTATTCCACGAATTTTTAATTTTAGCAAATTAGGGGGTTGTTTGGTTTTAAGTACATAAGATATCCCCCCCCAAAAAAAAAAAAAAAAAAATCGAGCCATAAAAGCTATAGAAATAGGGTCTGTACCTAAAATTAGTAGTATGGGAACCTCAACATTGCCTTTAACTCAACTCATAGTTTACACGTGTTTATATAATGCTCTCTCTCCCTCTGTGCCTCTCTCTCTCTCTCTCTCTCTCTCTCTCTCTCTCTCTCTCTCTCTCTGTCTGTCTCTCTCTCTCTCTCTCTCTCTCTCTCTCTCTCTCTCTCTCTCTCTCTCTCTCTCTCTCTCTCTCTCTCTCTCTCTCTCTCTCTCTCTCTCTCTCTCTCTCTCTCTCTCTCTCTCTCTCTCTCTCTCTCTCTCTCGTTCTCTCTCTCTCTCTCTCTCTCTCTCTCTCTCTCTCTCTCTCTCTCTCTCTCTCTCTCTCTCTCTCTCTCTCTCTCTCTCTCGCTCTCTCTCTCTCTCTCTCTCTCTCTCTCTCTCTCTCTCTCTCTCTCTCTCTCTCTCTCTCTCTCTCTCTCTCTCTCTGTTCTCTCTCTCTCTCTCTCTCTCTCTCTCTCTCTCTCTCTCTCTCTCTGTTTCTGTCTCTCTGTCTCTTTCTCTCACTCCTTCCCTTCCCCTCTCTCTCTTTCCTCATAATCTTACCTATCTCCCCCTCTCTCCTCCTTCTTCCCCCATCCTCTTCAATTATCCAAATATCCCATTTTAAAGTAATGATTTACCCGTTATGATTAATGCCAGAATATCATCATGTCCCCCGTTTGTCCAGCGCTGCGCTCGCTACGCCATGGAAAGCAACACAAACAAGGGGGCGCATCGACACCATCAACATCAAAGCAGATTCGCTTTTCAGTTTCCATTACTATATGTTTGCACCATACATTGTGCGGGCGGAGGGAGTGCAGGTGAGTGTGCAGGG
>BOPN01001201.1:82500-85000 GCA_017312705.2 Penaeus japonicus | reverse complement strand
CTGGCCGTGTCCCCGTTGCTATAACCGTTTTCTGCTGTCCTTTTACTACTGCTGCTTCTGTACATAAAGTTGATTTTTTTCTCTCTTTTGGTCTCAGTCTCTCCATTCTTGTCTTTTACTCTAGCTTTCTCCTTTTCCTTTCCATTTTATGTTGGTCTAATTTTCTTCCCCAAAAATCTCTTGGATTTTGATAAACCTTTATTATGTTTTCTCTCTTTTTTGCTCAATTTCTTGATTTACACGTCTGTATTTAAGTACATCCTTCCATCTTTCTTACTCTTTGTTGCATCTCGGTAGTTCAGTTCCTCTTGTGTTTGGTGTCCTGCATGTCCTCCGCTGTCCGTCCCGCGATAAAGTCCTCAGACGGCGGCCTTTGACTTTGTGACTCCTGCGTGGGCCGAGTAATGTCTCCCGAGGCTCCTAAACGCTCGGCCTTTCAGATCTCGAAGGAACCTCAACCACCAACCACCTCGCCATAGTCATCATCTCTTCAGCGGCGCCTCTTAAAAGACACGAACACCAACCACTCCACGCAGCGACACCTCTCGGAAAACACCGAAGCATCACCACCAACCAACCACCTCACAAACAACACCTCGATACTTCTTTTTTTTTTCTTTTTTTTTTCTTCTTTTTAGTTTTACCTTTCCAGTTTCACTCTTTTATATTTTTATTTCTTTTGTCTATTACCTTTCAATTTTGTTTTATTTATAAGCATTCTTTGTCTCCGTACCTTAAACTCAAAAAGAAACGCTTCTAACGTCAACCAGGCGAGTTAAACATATATATATATTTTTCGAAACAATATACAAAAACGGTCAGTCAGTCAACGTCTATGCTTCGTTTAAGTTGCCATATCTATGTTGTCGAGGCAACGAAGTGAACAATGCTGATTAGGATCATGTAGATAAAAGCAAAGTCCTTAAGTGTTGGATGTCCTCTGCATAGGAGATGGACGGGATGTCAAAGGGCATATTGTGTCGAATCTTAAGACTATCTTGGATAATAATTGTCTGGACGTCTTTCACTTTTATTCGTTCACTTGCATGTTTTATTCCTTTTTTTTTTTTTTTTTTTTTTTTTTTGGTAGGAAGGGATATTTTTATTCAGTTATTTTTTTTTTCTTTTCTATTTTCAACAGATTGTTTGTTTTTTCTATTTACTGTAGTGATTACATTTTAAGCCTATGATTTTTTTTTTTATCGTATTTATTACAATCTTTCAGCAATGCCAACATGCTGAATACTGATAATAACAATGATAAAAGTAATAACAATGATGATAACGATAATGATGATATAAAAAATAATAATGATAACAACAACGAATGCTGATAATGATGATAAAAATGATAATCATGACAACAATGATAATAATGATAATGATAATATTCGTGTATTTATATATACATACATACATACATACTCACCTCACAAACAACACCTCGATACTTCTTTTTTTTTTCTTTTTTTTTTCTTCTTTTTTGGGCTGCCACGGCGATTTCGTCAACTATGTCATTCACACCGCGTTGCCACACCTCGCTTGCATCACCTTGTCAGCATCGTCTCAGCAACAGATCTTAAGAGGCATGCAGTCGGACGCGAAGACTTGTCCGTGCATGACGACGCTTTCGGAGGTGGTAAATGTTGCTTTCACTCTTGCATCTCTTAACTCCAGGTACAAAAAAAAGACAAAAAAAACATTGCGTCACTCTGCTGGAGGAGAACTGATGGAGCTTCAGTCTGACAACAGAATGATGGAGTGTGCTTCAGTCCTGTTACTTGATAGCTGAAGGTGCGTTATCAGGTTACTAAAAGAACTCGTGCTTCGTCATTCATGATGAAAGGCAGCTCAAATTTCGATTTTTTTTTTCTCCTTTTTTGAGGATGCTTGATAACCGTTTCCTTATTCAAGCATCAAGCAGTAAAATACCAACGTTTTAGCGTATTTATAAAATATTTTGATATCATCTTTTCACTTAGGCAATTTCATCTCAAATATTTTTTTCTCAAAGTGTTACTTTTAAAAAGTCGTAGCGTATTCTAAACATAATCAACTTGACGGCTAAATATAGTCAAGAGCTCAGCTTCGCCGTATTGTTGCAACATCAACATTTTCACGCACTTCATGACCCGATCCTTAGTTCATCCTCGAACACCAAGATTTTTTTTCCTAAGGTCTAGGAAAAGCACATATCAAGGGTAGAAAAAAGAGAGAGAGAGAGAGAGAGAGAGAGAGAGAGAGAGAGAGAGAGAGAGAGAGAGAGAGACAGACACACAGACAAACAGAGAGACAGATGGAGAGAAAGAGAACGACGGAAAAAGATCCTTAATTTACGAGTACACGCCTACCGCCACTATAATTACGAGTGAGTCACTGGGTCTGCACGGGCACCTGTGTTTGTGTAACTAAATATTGCTGGGGCTTATTGAGTGGGGGAGGTGGGGGGGGGGGCATGAGGCTTCGTGAGTGCTGGTACTTGGGGCTTCATGAATAATAG
>BOPN01001201.1:52500-70000 GCA_017312705.2 Penaeus japonicus | reverse complement strand
AATGATTCACGACGACGAAGAGACCCCTGATAAAGAAACAAAAGCAAGACGCGCTGACTGACCCCGCGAGTATAGGGAGCAGGAGCGGCGCCTTTGAACTCGCGTTTTATTCACTTTTCAGCTTGTCCATCTGCTCTTAAGTGAACCACCTTCTTGTCCTTGAGGCTTTAATTCCTTTACTTAAAATTTAGTTAAGCCTTCTTAGTCATGGTAATCCCCGGCGGTTGCCCGGCCAACACGCCCCCCCTCCCCCCTCCTCCTCGCCAAGAAGCCAGGGACTTCGTGTGCGCGTCGCCGTCCCCCTCCGGAGGGGCGAGTATGGAGATGAGGCGTGCCCTATGACCTGATAAACACTTCTCAAGCTTCTAACCGCATTCGCAGTTGCGGTACTCAGCGCCGATACCCTTTGACAACACCCCACGCCCACTCTCGCTTCCCTCTCGCGTCCGCCAGCAGGCAAGAGGTCATGCATGCCCCGCCCAGTGCTTAGAGACCGCCCGAGGCTCTGTTGGACGTGGACTGCAACTGAAGAGGCGACAAAAACTCCCATTTGCAACTTGGCATATTCTTTATATGATACACTGGTTGGTTAGCTGTGCAAACAGCCGATCTGACTCTAACTAGCGGATCACACATTATCAGCATGTATCAAATTGGGCAGTGTAAGTGGAGATCTCCGTGTTTGTTCATATAAGTTAGGGTCCCTTGATAAACAAGTCTCTTGGTAGAACGTAAATGTCAAAACAATCAAAATAAAACTCGCAGAGTAGAGGTCACGAGTATCGCTAAATATTCCAGATTCACAATGCACAAGCCTAGAAAAAGAGGCAGAAAGTTAAATCCCGAGTTAATGTAACAGGTGGTAGCAGTAGGTCCCCAATTTTCCTCTTTCTCTGTCTTCCTTTCTCTTTCTCTTACTCTCTCTCTCTCTCTCTCTCTCTCTCTCTCTCTCTCTCTCTCTCTCTCTCTCTCTCTCTCTCTCTCTCTCTCTCTCTCTCTCTCTCTCTCTCTCTCTCTCTCTCTCTCTCTCTCTCTCTTTCTCTCGCCCGCGCATGCTCCGGGTCTACCCCGCCTCGTCCTGTTTGTCCCTTTTTTTGTCTTTCCCACGAAACTCCCGCCAAACCGGTTTAGCGAGTCCCCTGCGCCACTCTTCATCAGCACAAAAATTACGAGAATTATGTTACGGCGCAGATACTACTGAGTCTGTGTATCTGTGTGTGAGTGAGTATGTGTGTGCGTGTGTGTGTGTGTGCGAGTGTGTGTATGTGTGTGAGGTTTGCTTTGTGTTGCCCTCCCGCAGCCACGGGTTGTGGGGTCGTGTTTTTTCCTTCGATCTTAAGAGTCGAGTCAGGATGAGGGGAGTTTTTCTCGCTGTAGACAGATAGATAGATATGGGGAGCGCTCCCTCCCCTCGATCCCAGAATGCATAGAAGATCCTCCCGCTTGACCTTAGGATAGGGAGGACCTTCCTATCGACCTCAAGATTAGGGATCCTTCTCTTCATCCTCAGAATAAGGATTTTTTTCCCTTTCTAGACCCAGGGTGCAAGGGTCAAGTACAGGGTCTCCACCCCGACGGACACGTCTTCGCCTCGTCGCCATCGTCACAAAGGGACCTCCACCTCAGCTCCTCGTCCCCTCGTCCATTATCACGCATTCCTGGGGATTGTGTAACCCATGTTAGTGACCTGGAGTTTTATAACCATGTGTCCTCCATTTCCCCTTGGCAAGTCACTCTCTCTCTCTCGCCCTCTCTTTCTCTCCCTCTCTCTTTCTCACTCCTCCCTCCCTCTCTCTCCCTCTCTCTCTCTCTCTCTCTCTCGCTCTCTCCCCTCAAAACCGGTTCTACGATCATGCTGATGATGACTACCGAGCTAGTCAGACTTAAGAGCGCTTAACCACATGGCTCCGTCTTTGCTGGTCTCCCTCTGTATGTTATTTACGTGATTTATGTGGCTCCTCCTACATATTATTCAGTCTCCTCCCACTCCCTCTCCCCTCGCCCTCATAACCTTCGCCCCGTAACGAGTGAGCAAAGCGGCCGTGGGGGATGAGGTGGGAGGGGGGATTGGGAAGGACGTGAGGGGAAAGGTGGAGGGATGGGCGATCGGGATGAAAGGGGGAAGAGGGATGAGGGTGAAGGATCGAGAGAAGAAAAATCGGGGACATCCAGACGGATATGCTATGCACGCTTGTATATATGTATGTATGTGTATATGTATATATATGTATATATATATATATATATATATATATATATATATATATATATATATATGTGTGTGTGTGTGTGTGTGTGTGTGTGTGTGTGTGTGTGTGTGTGTGTGTGTGTGTGTGTGTGTGTGTATGTATGTGTGTTTGTATCTATGCATGTGTATATTTACGTGTATGTGTTTGTATCCTATATTATATATATATATATATATATATATATATATATATATATATATATATATATATATATATATATATATATATATATATATATATACATACACACACACACACACACACACAAACACACACACACATATATACATATATATATATATATATATATATATATATATATATATATATACATATATATGTATATATATATATAAATATACATGTGTGTGTGTGTGTATGTGTGTTTAAGGAGCAACAGTAGGAGACAGCGAGAATAAATAAGCGAAAGACAGAGAAATTGACGGATACGGAATAAGAATAGAAAAGAGAGAGAGAGAGAGAGAGAGAGAGAGAGAGAGAGAGAGAGAGTAAGGGTAGGAGTAAAGGAGCACCGTCTCGAGATCCTGCATCCCGAAGTCCTAGTGGAACAAGATCTTCCACGCGGCACCCCCCCCCCCCCCCCCACCCGCTGCAATGCCTCTCCGTCGGAGAATTCAACAGGGAGATAAAACGTAGAGAAGCGAATGTCCTGCAGGAGTATCGCCGGGGCCACGAGGGACCTGCTGATAGATAATAAGTTCCCTTCACGGCGCAGGGCTCGAGTTACCCAAGCCACCTCCAGTCGAGCCCTTCTCGATCTCGGCTTACGTGACCCACACAACGCTACCAGTGACACATCGCCCGGGCCGTGGCACCCTGACTGATCCTCCGCCAGGCGATACAGGAAGTCGGGGGCACAGGGGGATAGTCTAGTTTGAGGCTACGATGATTGCCTAGGCTTAACCTGGAGTCTCGAGGGGCAGCTTGGATCCCGTTGATAAACCTCAGCTCCTCGGAAGGGAAGTCACATATCTGGGAGGAACCCCATTTGGTGAGGAGCTGAGGAGGTTGTCGAGGGAAGCGCCTGATTTCACGATTTTGTAAGTTCTCAGAAACATGCTTGACGGCTTTTAAAGGTTCTGAAATGATTGTTTAAGAATATTTCTACGTGAATATCCCTCAAAGATCAAAATAATGGATATACGAGATATATTTAACCTCTGTCATTCGTACAGTAGTCACGTGAGTCATCATGCTTTCGATAAAGCCACAATTCTTTAGGACTAAATCCTGATCTTGTCTCTATCGAGGAATGACTGATGGGCGGTGGAGAAGTAGACCCATCTGTCCAGACCCTTTCGACCAACTCAGGTTCCTCCTATCGATCTGACCTCTGTCTTCCATGGATAATTGGCTTTTGACGTTTTCATTTTTGGCTCTCGTGTTTTTTGGATATTTCTCTAACTTTTTTTTTTTTTTTTTTTTCGATTCAAGGTTATTTTTCTGCCGCTCGCTTGATTAAACATGCCTCCAGCGCTCCCCAAGGACTGACCAATCTCCTGTTTTGATAGTGTCAGTCTTTTTTCTATTCCCATTTAGCCTAATCTCGCCATCGGCTCATCATATTTCCTGTCTGATCGGACTCATGACTTCATCTCTGCCATGGTCTGTGGAATGGATGTGTGTCTGTCTGTCCGTCTTTTCCGTCTATCTGTCTGTCTGTCGACGTCTCTTTCTTTTTCTCTCCATTTCTTTCTTCTCTCTTCTTATTTTTCTTCTTTTTTCGCTCTCCGTCTGTCCGACCCTCTCCCTTATTCTCTTGTCTCTCTTTCTCTGTCTCTCTGTCTCTCTCTCTCTCTCTCTCTCTCTCTCTCTCTCTCTCTCTCCCTCCCTCCCTCCCTATCTTCTTCTTTCCACTTCTCCCTGTCTCTTCCTCTCCCCACCCACCCCGTGCCTCTCTTCATCCTTCCCGCTTCTCCTGCACTCCCCAGCCCTTTCTTCTTCCCTCCCTCCCTCTCTCTATATCTCTCTCTCTTCCTCCCGTCCTACCTCTCTCCCTCCCCCCTACTTCTCCTCCCATCCTCCCTCCCTCTCCTCCTCCCACCCACCTTCCCTCTCTCCCTCTCTCCCTCCCCCCTACTTCTCCTCCCATCCTCCCTCCCTCTCCTCCTCCCACCCACCTTCCCTCTCTCCCTCTCTCCCTCCCCCCTACTTCTCTTCCTCCCATCCTCCCTCCTTCTCCTCCTCCCACCTTCCCACCCTCCCTCCCTCTCTCCCCCTCCCCCTCCCACCCACCCCGCTCACTCGAATGACTCTTAATCCCATTTGAAGAAGAACTTACTCCTTCTTCCTCAGGAGGCAGAACAGAATTGTCTGAACTTATGCGTCGCTTGAACATCTTTGGTTCAGGAATGTTGCTTCTGAACCTACCTCTGTTCTCTGGATGATTGTTTATTAAACGGGCACAGCTGAAAGAACTCAGTGTGCTTTCCGTTCGTCGTAACTGAATGAATTTCATCCGAGAAAGTAACATTGCAAATATGTTCGGCTTTCATGGTCGGCGGCGGAGCATAGTAAATTGAAAAGGATTAGAAAGGGGTGTTTGGGAAGCTCCTACGTCTAACAACAACATGAAGAGACAAGTGAAATGTAGAGTAACTGCTGATGAATGGGCCTCATTCTATACATCCATGCTTTTTGTTTGCGTCGCTTCATCGTCTTTATCTCCTCTTCTTTCTTGCCTTTTGTTTGCGTCTCTTGCGTCTTCATTTTTTTCTTTGTCTTCTTGCTCTGCGCCTTCTTCTTCTTCTCCCCCTTTTCTTCTCTTTCAACAGTATGGAAAGACAAGATAGACGTGCTGTTACTGCAGAGGGAGCACGTTGCTATTTCATATTGTGTACTCTTGCTGTTGGTTTTGTTACTTCTTTCTTCTTCTGCTACTGTTTCTTCCTCTTGTTATCATTCTTCTACTTCCTTATCTTCTACTTCACCTTTTCTTCTTCTTCGTCTTCCTCCTAGTATTCTCCCTCCTCGTTCTCCTACTACTACTACTCTTTTCCCTCTTCTTCTTCCTCTTCCTTCCTTTTTTCACCCTCTCCTCCACCTCCTCCTCATCCCTTTCCTCCTCCTCTTATTCCTCCTCCTCCTCCTACTCCTCCTCTTGATCCTCCTCCTCCTCCTCCTCTTCCCCCTTTTCCACCTCCTCGCTCCCTTCCTCCCCCTCCCCCGCCCTTCCTCCTTCTCCTACTCCTCCTCCTCCTCTCTCCTTCCTTCCCCTTCCTCCTTCTTCTCTTTTCGTCTTGCTATACTACCCAAACCCCCCGCCCTTCCTCCTTTTCCTCCTCCTCCTTCCTTCTCCTTCTTCACTTTTCGTCTTGCTATACTACCCAAACCCCCCCGCCCTTCCTCCTCCTCCTCCTCCTTCTTTCCCTCTCCTCCTCCTTCTTTCCCTCTCCTCCTCCTTCTTTCCCTCTCCTCCTCCTTCTTTCCCTCTCCTCCTCCTTCTTTCCCTCTCCTCCTCCTTCTTTCCCTCTCCTCCTCCTTCTTTCCCTCTCCCTTCCCTCCTTCCATCCCCTTTCTCCTTCTTCTCTTTTCGCCCTTCCTTCCAAGACGTTGACCCAAACATCAGGTGAAGCGTACTCTGGCGACGTCTCAAGGAGCGAGCTATTTTGCCATCAAGCCAGAGCGAATCTTGACTGGACTTGCCAAGATATGTTTTCTCTTTCTTGCGTGTTGCAAAAGTTCCTTCCCTTGATTATTGTTATTTGTTGTTGTGTTTCGTGTCAAGTGTATGTTGTTGTTGGTGTTTTGTCTCATTGATTTTTTTTTATTATATATATATATTTTTTCGTTCTTATCTTTATTGTTGATCTTGCTGTTCACTTTTTTATGGTTATTTTATTTGATGTCATTGAAATGGTTTTGATATTATCATTATCATTATTATTGTTATCACTATTATTATTATTATTTTTATTATTATTATTATTATTATGACTATTATTATTATTATCGTTATTATTATTATTATCGTTATTATTATCATTATCGTTATTATTATCATTATCGTTAATATTTTTGTTATTGTCATTATCATTATTATTATCAATATCATTATCATTATCATTATCATTATTATCATCATTATTATTATCATCATTGTTATTATTATTATCATCATTATTATTTTGATTCTTGTTATCATTATTAATCGTCATAAGTAGTCGTAGTAGTATAATTTTATTGCCATCATTATGATAACTATCGTAATTATTATCGTTGTTATTTTCAATATCATTGTAATTATTATTTCTATTATTATCATCATTATTATTGTTGTTGTTATTATTAAATTTATGATATTATCATATTGATATTATTGTTATCATTGTGATGCCGACTCCTCTGCCTTCTCTTCCATTTTTCTTTCTCCTCCTCCTCCATCTCCTCCTTTTCCTCCATTTAAGATCCTCCATTTTTACTCCTCCATCGCCAATGACGCCGTGTCTTTTCCTCCTCCTCCTTCTCCTCCTCCTCCTCCTCCTCCTCCTGCACCTCTTATCACCCACCCTCCCCTCCCTCCCCCTCCCTCCCGTGAACAGAAGGGGGTGATGTAATGTTCTGATTGGCTGGCAGTTGTTGGTATTGCAGCCCCTACCCCTCCTCCCCCTCCCCCCCCCCCTTCGTGAGGTCCCTCTCTGTTGCATCTCCAGCTCTTATAAACACCCGTAACTCACGCCCCACTGCAGACAAGGTAGATTCCGCACTAACATGATGTTGTGTTGATCCAACCTTAGGCAAACAGTATCCCGATATGATAGATGCTGTAAAAGCCCCCTGCCACAGACGCGGGTGGGGGGGGAGGGGGGGTAGGAAGAGGGGTGTTTGGGGCTCCGGGGAGGAGGTGGTGAAGGAGGAGGTGGGGGTGGGGGTGGTGGAGGAGGAGTTGGAGGAGGAGGAGGAGGAGGAGAAAAAGAAGGAGG
This sequence comes from Penaeus japonicus, assembly GCA_017312705.2. NCBI lineage: Eukaryota > Metazoa > Arthropoda > Malacostraca > Decapoda > Penaeidae > Penaeus > Penaeus japonicus. Next base: position 62,808 of record BOPN01001201.1, on the reverse strand, counting down.
AGGTGGAGGAGAAGAAAAAGAAGGAGGAGGTGGAGGAGAAAGAGAAGAAGAAGAAGAAGAAGGAAGAGTAGAAAAATAAAAGAAGTTGAAGGAGAAGAAGAAGAAGAAGAAGGAGAAGGAATAGGAGAAAAAGAAAAGAAGTTGAAGGAGAAGAAGAAGAAGAAGAAGGAAAAGAAGAAAAAGAAGAAGAAGAAGAAACAGGAGAATGAGGAAGAGGAGGAATAGGAGGATCAAGAGGAAGAGGATGGAGACAAAGATGATGCAAGGGCATAGAGTAGGAAGAGAAGATGATAGAGCGGGTGGCGAGGGTGGCAGAAGTGTTCTAAAAATGGAGAAAAAATGCAAGAACTGAGAATGTGAAACTTGCAATTATTACAGAAAGGAAGAATTGCAACAGGTAGAATGAGTGCACGTTCAAGATCCAAAGAAAGCATCGAGGACACACGAAAGAAGGTAAGAAAGAAAGAGAGAAGAAAAAGAAGAAGCAAATCAAGCGCGAAAGAAAACGGGAACACAAATTTGTGGAAATATTGACATAGCAGAGTAGAAGGGGGAGGGGGTGGGGGGCGTAAGAATACGAGAGTATATCAATTGAAATGCAATAGCAATGTTAAACTAAAATAAGAAGAAAATTAACTAGGTAAGAAAACATTCGAAAGAGTTCGAAAGCGCGTGTCGAGGTAGGCCTACTCGTACCTTTGATGTTGCAGTATGTTGCAAAAGATAATGATAATGATATCGCATGATGTTGCTGAGCCTGTCACTCACCACCCTGCAAAGTAGTCGAGGAGAGAAATGTGGAAGGTGCTGTCATCTGTCTCCTGTCACGGCTCTGACACGCCGTGCGACGTGGGATGTCATAGAATGTCAAAGGTCTGGATTGCGAGAACATTCTCATGCAAGGCTTCAGGACGGGAGGCTGCGAGGGCGTCGCGGTCCCACTGGGGGCTGACTCTCTATTTCTATGTCTATAATTAGAGAGCAATCTGTCTAAATATCATTAAGTGTATGTGTGGTTCTGTACACATACACACACACACACACACACACACACACACACACACACACACAAACGTACGCGCGCGCGCGTGTGTAAAGACGAACAACCGCCGATTTTATCTCCGTGTATCTATATCCCTGCTCCCTTTTACGCCTGACGCGGGCATGAATTCGCCTGACGACACCTAACTTGAGCCTCGAGGGGCACAGAACGCCCGAACAGATCTCCTTTGAGGAATAATTCATCATCTCAAGTAATAAATTACCAGTCTGCCCAGTAGAGCGGAGCAGGGATCGTGACGTCATCCGTAATACACGCACTGGCTATCTAAACCCCATCGTTGATGCAAAGATATCAGTAGGTGGTCGGTAGTCTTTTTCGCGCGAGAAAAAAACACCTCGGATTTCCAAGTCATGACGCGATGACGTCATAAGCAAACACGGTTACGATTGGTCGAGTGCGTAAGAGTCTCCCGTCGTTTCGGCCAATCACCGGCGCCGTTCTTCCCGCTACAGTAAATCAAGATCACTATCTGAAGCTCTCTTAAAATGTAGACAAGGCTGACAATCTGAGGGCAGCGTAACCCCCTCTTTCGGTGCGGGGTTGAGGGGAGCGTGGGGAGGCGGGGGCGGGGGCGGGGGCGGGGTTGGCGGGGAGAGGAGGAGGGGAGGGGGTGCCACCAGCATCAGGGTTGATGAATGCTCAAAGACAGCGAGGTAAACAATCTTTAACTACTCATTCCATCTCGTTTACTCGACGTCAGAAAACACAAGGGGGCTCTGCTTGTCGAGGCTGAGGTGGGAGGCCGAGTGTACGAAAAAGGGAAGTTGCTTCCTTTAATCTGGCTTTTTAATGGATTTGTTTTCGGTTAAGCCTTATCGGCTTGGGTAAATACTCGGAATGTATGGAATATTATGAAACACAACAGTATTCATCAGCGAATACTGTGGCCTTACACCACGGGGCGCAGTGGCGGGCAGATCACGTTCGCCGCATTGAGTAAGCCCTCAGAAGAAAAAAAATCTTTATTATCACTTTTCTTAGAAAGTGCAACGTCAGTGCTTGTTGAAGGTGCGTGTTAAATGACTGTTTGTCAGGATATCTTTTCCTCCTTGTACTACTGCAAGACGCTTCGCTTCACTAAATCCAAGCCGGTCTGTCTTTCTGGCACAAGACGCCCTCTTTGCGTTACATCCTTCGTTCCTTCGTCCTTCACAGTTTGTTTTCCCTTATACGTCTTTCTGTTCCTCTCGCCCTCTCTCTTCCTCTCTCCCTTTCAAGCCACATGCTCCCGAGTCTCCATCGTTCCAACCTCCTTGCTTGCCTGCTTTTACTTTCCTTTATCCATACCTGTCTCGCCATCGCCACTTGAAATGAGAAACATAACTTGCGCTTGGTACCGGGGACCCAGCAAGATCCACATTGCAACGCCAGGGAGAATGCATCAAAGAGCAAGGCAACCGAACCACGCAGGGCGACATACCATCAGCAGGGAAACTAATGAGTGGCAGTGGCAACAACACTGGCATAACGGTATAGTGCCATGACACTGCCATGCAGGGTGGTTCACTGCTGTGACGCTGGTGTGTGTGATACTGCTTGCGACACTGTGCACCAGCATCGCAGTGACTATGGCATCGTAGCAGCTCATTGTTTTTGCCCAAGTGATACTCTCCAGTGACAGTAGCGTTATCAACAGAGCATTTGATGTCGCACCGTGAGTGGCATTAATAGTTGAAAGTGTCCTCCGCTGTCGCGAAATTATCAGAGCTGTCGGTATTGCACAATATCACTGCTTCAACAAAAAAATATATTTATTAAAGTACACTGCTATCACACGCAACAACGCATGATTGCGCCATGAGCAGAGAAACTAGGACACCGTAGGACACCAGCATCGAGCACCATGCATGTTCTGTCACTAGGCAGCATTAGGGCCTTCGTACCATAGTCGCGCCATCAGCGCCCGGCGGCAGATGGAGCGGGACGGCAATAATGAGGGGCGACGGCGACGGAGGGAATATAATCAGCCATCAGCAACCTGCAGCCATCTGCTGCCGCCGATATAATGTCCGTCCGGGATAATCCGGCTGCGGGCGAGAAAGGGCGGAGCGGAGGAGCGGAGCGGGGAGGCTGGCGGAAAAACGCGGGATGTGTTACCTTTCCCGGCGGACGAGGATTAGCCACATCTGTCGAGGGTGCGTGACGCAAGTGAGGTGTGAGGGACTCGGTGTCTCCCCCTGATCCACTTGCGGGAGTTGAGCCTCGTATTGTATGTGTGCAGCGGCGAGATGGCCAACAGGTGAGCAGGTGTGGCAGATGTCTCTAAACCTCCCCCCCCACCCCATCCTGCCCCACCCCGGCCCTCCCCTCCCCGATCTCACACCTGTGTATTAACTCTCCCCTCCATCTGTCTTACATCATGAGGAGGCGAACAAAGCGGCGTCGCGGTGTTCGTAGCACAGAAGGTCATCCCGGCAGGTTGCCCTCCAAGTTGCCAGGCAGAGGCTTCGATGAGCATAATCCAGTCCTCGCCTGCAGGACGTGTCTGCTCGATCCCCGGCAGCTTAGTACGTTTCAACCCCGTAAAGAGCGAACATCAATGAAGCGACGGGACCCGGCACGGCGATCTGACAGTCCATAAACAATAGGCGAAAGGCGGCCTCACTCGGGCATTTTTTTCCCGTTCGCGCGGATGCCTTTTTCCTCTGGCGGCACCGGTGGGTCTAAGCAAGAAGAGTGGCGTTTCCTTTCGAGTTTGACGGCGCGTTTATTCTGTGTCTATTATCATACGGCGCTCTTCTCGACTCCGGTGCATTTTGCGGTTGGGGTTGTGGTTGAACACCGTCCCTGCTCTACACTTTGGTGTTGGTTATATGGAACACTGTCTCTGAGGAATATTTTGATGTAGAATATGGTGTTGATTATATAGAACACTGTCTCTGAGGAATATTTTGAATATGGTATCGTAAAATATGGTGTTGGTTATATAGAACACTATTTCTGATGTATATTTTGATATTGTAGAATATGGTGTTGATTATAAAGGACACCATTTGTCCTGTACAATTTAGTGTTGATTTTATAGAGGGAAATAATTCCTAAAGTACAATTTGGTGCTGATTTGATGGTGATGATGAAAGATGCTGTATAGATTTATCATACAGGTGCCATTTCTGCTGCGCACTTTGGCATTGCATCGATAGAGGGAATCCGTCGGTCCGGATCTCCAAACCGCTGCGCTAAAAGTCAAGGAGGACCTTAAACACTACCCGGCCAGCTGTGATCCGGAAATATTGCTTTGTCACGATTACTTATTCCCGTTGATGTATGATGGTTCGAGAGGAGGAGGAGGAAGAGGAGGAAGAGGAGGAGGAAGAGGAGGAGGAAGAGGAGGAGGGAGGGAGGAGGTGGAGAGGAGGGGAGAGGCGATAGAAAGGATAGGGATAGGATGCTGGTATTGAGGCAGGGATGATGGTGGTAGGGGGAGAGGGAGGAAAGGGGAAAGGGGGGTGGCAGGGGGGGGGGGGGGGAGTGGTCGCCAGACGGTGCCATCAGGTAGTTATGGGCACCGGCGCGCGGGATAAGCGGATTACCTCCACACCTCCATCTGTCACCCCCGCACTGATGCTGAGGCAGTGAAGGGGAGGGAGAGGGAGGGGGCGGGAAGGGAGGGAGGGGGGGAAGGAAGGAGGGAGGGAGGGAAGGAGGGAGGGAGAGGGAAGGAGGGAGGGAGAAGATAAGGGAGGAGGGAAGGATAAGAGGAGGGAAGGGAGGGAGGAGGGGGAGGAGGGAGGGAGGGGGAAGGGAGGAAAAAATAGAGGGGAAGGGAGGGAGGAGTCGAGGAAGAAAGGGAGGGGAAATAAATTAGTAGAAGGAATAATGGATGGGGGAATATGGGGAGGAAAGAGAGGGAAAGGGTGTGGTAAAGGAAGAGGGAATGAAGAGAAATCAGTGTAGGAGAAAGGGAGGGGGGTAAGGGAGGGAAAGGAGGAGAAAAGAAGATGGGGAAGAAAGCCGAGGAAGGGAAAGGTAAAGGAGAGAAGATGGTGAGAAGGGAGGGAAGAGATAAAAAAAGAGGATAGGTAAGGGAAGGGGAAAGGAGGAGGAGAAAGGAGGAAGGCAAGAGAGGGAATATATAAAGAGAGGAAAGGAAAGAGAAAAGATGGGAGAGATAAAGAAGGGAAGAGAATAGGCCAAGGAAAAAAACGTTGGGATAAGGTGATGGCTGTGTCATTGTGGCGTGGTGATGGTTGTGATGAAGTGATGAGGTAGAGAAGCTTATTAAGAGAAATGGAAGCGAAATGGATGATGAGGAAGTAAAGCAGAGATGGTGATGAGTGTGAAGATGATACGAAGTGATGATCCAGAAAGATGTATAGGGGCGTGGGTGATGAAGTGGAAAGGATATGTCAGAGTTATGAAGAATGAAGTGATGACATTTAACAGATAAGGTAGATTACAGTATCTTTTGTTGATCTATGCAACAGTGTCCGTTGCTGATTTACGTAACAGTGTCTGTTCTTAACGCACGTGGCTCTGCGTGATGTTAACTTATATAGTGATGTAAATACAGATAGCAAAGCACGTATTGACTATCAGAATGTCGCATGGAAGTCCTTGCAACGAAAGGAGGAAGAAAGAGGGAAGAAAAAGGACCAAGAGAGGGGAAAAAGCGCCTGCATCTTGCTCGCAGCGACTAAATTTGGCTGGGCTGCACTACTAAAAGTTTCATAGGGAAAATATATGAAGGCGAGCGCGTAATAAGAAAGGGGTTTTGAATATGATTAATTCTTCTCCCTACAGCATATTGCACGATGCTTGGTGGTGCTTGGGGTAGGGTGGGGAGGGGCGGGGGAGGGGAGGGGGAGGGTGTGTAAAGGATATCAGGAAAAACAGAAGTTTCAGTAGTTATGAGACTGCTCAGGGATGCGCCCGCCCACAGACGCGCAATGACGCACATGCGTGCGCGCGGCACATACACGCACGTACACGCACACACAAACACGTGCACACACACACGCACACACACAGACACACATACAAACACACACACACACACACACACACACATACAAACACACACACACACACACAAATAGTCCCCCATCCCCCACCCCTACCACCACCACAAACGTCCACTCTCTCCCCTCCTCCCACCCCCCAACACACCCCAACCCCAACCGTAGACCGCCCCCCCCCCCACCCACCCACCCACACACTTCACCAAGAAAAGCTTAGAAGATTGACAGCTTAAATAAAACTTAATTGGTTTGAGGGAAACACAGGAAGTCAGCTTCAATCTGCTGAGTCATTTCATTCGTTAATTACCAACAGGAGACTAATTATCTACTGGCAACTTTTCCGTGTTCACTGATTAACTGTATCTGATTCAAATTGCCCATTACTGATTACTGAAGTCGGAGAGATTAATTAGAAGTTGACCTCAATAAAGGGGAAGATTCTCTTGTCATTCTTACGTAATCAATGGCTGTTATGCAATCATGACAGCATTAGTAATTGTGTTCAGTATGCTTATAGTATGAATGCTGGTGATGGTATTAGTTAACAAGATGCTGATGAAATTCTCTGGTTATAATAGGATAATATATATATTTTTTTTATAATAGTTGTTACCATATGTATTATTACTATCATTATGATTATTGTTTGATTTCTGTCGTTGTTGCTATCATCATCTTTATTATTACTGTTATTATGATCACTATTATCATCGTTGTTATTTTTATTATTATCCTAATTGTTATTATTATGATGAGGAGGAGGAGGAGGAGGATAAAGATGATCATCGTTATCCTCCTCCTCCTCCTCATCGTCATCATCATAATCATCATCATCATCATTATCATATCACTACTATCGTTATTATTACTATTGTTATTGTCATTACTATCATTGGTGTTATCATTATTGTTATTGTTAGCATTATCATAATTATTCTTCATTACTATTATTGTTATTATTATTATCATTTTACTACTATCATTAAAATAGTTGATATTATGATTATTAATACCATCATCATTGTGATGTTATCATCGTTATTATCATTGCCAATATGATGATCATACTTAGTAATTGTAATAGTATAGTTATCATTATCATTGTTATTATCATTCCCATTATTATTATTACTATTATTGTTATTGTTATAATTATTACTATTATTATTATCATCATCATTATTATTATTATTACTATTATTATTATTATTATTATTATTATTATTATTATTAGTATTATTATTATTATTATTATTATTATTATTATTATTATTATTATTATTATTATTATTATTATTACTATCATTATTTATTATTCAGATTATAAGTATTGTTATCATTATTATGATCATTATTATCATCGTTATCAATATTTTTATCATCATCGTCATCATCATTAAGGATGATAATAACTCAGATAGTAATGGTAACAATGAGGATGATGATAATTATAGTATTAGTAATAATGATGATAGTAGAAGTAGTAGTAGTAATAACAATGATAATTATGATAGTAATAATAATGATAATGATAGCGATAATGATGATAAGGATAATGATGATAATGATAATGGTATTGGTAATGATAATTATAATGGTAATGCTGATAATGTTAACAATTATAATAGTTATGTAACATTAATATCATAGGACTATTACTTAATTTATCCTGTTCCTGGTTACCATGACAACCACCGCCATCGGTCTAACTACAATCCCCCTGGGCGGCGGAATGTCAGCATCCCTCCACAGTTCCTTTAAATGGGCCAGAGTTAACACTAATTCCCTATTAACACTTTCTCCTAACTTCCTTCGCCTATGTTTCCCCCTATTTCCTCTTCCCAGCCGCATCTTCCTCTCAGATTTAGGTGGCCGACCCCTCACTTCCTGCGCCCCTTTCCCCACGGCGTGTCACTTGTCGGCCAGAATAACTTCATCACAATCTAATAATTGAGTTTTGAAAAGCCCGCGCAGCCAAATAAAACTCCGTTGATTGGTAGCGAAGCGGCCAATGAGAGGCGGGGATCGGTACGCAGTAGCCAATCGGGTTCGAGGAAGAAGAAATGCAATATCCAGTGGGATTAGGTTAAGAAGATACCGGCATCAATTCAGTGTGTAAAATAGCTGGACTAAGGATTTTCCCCAGTAATGAGACACACGTTTCTAGGGAGTCCAAATGCCCTTCTTTCCTCCCTCCACCCCCCCCCCCCTCTCTCTTTTGCGTGAGGGGAGGGGAATGGGGGGGGGGGAAGAGGGAGAAGGAGGAAAAGATGGAAATGGTCGGATTGGGATTTTTGTTATATGTATGTCTTTTTTTTTTTTCTTTTTCTTTTTTTTTATGTTTATGAATATCATTACGCACACTCATTCCTAAACACACATACACACACACACACACACACACACACACACACACACACACACACACACACACACACACACACACACACACACACACAAACGTACGCAATATACTTCCAAATGATGATTATGATTTTCTTTTTCTTTCTTTTCAGGTAATGGTGACGTAAGCAGGAGGAAACAGTCCTCTGGTTTAGGTGAGAATTTTACCTCAGTTTGTTGCATAATGTTGCATACAATAAAAAGAATACGTACGATTCTGAGACAGAAAAAAAATATGAAAACTTATTATCAAACACTCCTCTTATGCAATAGAGAACACTAAACTAAACAACCGGACTATGATAACAACATTTTTCAATCTGCAACAAATTCATCCTCAGACTCGCCAAAGATTTCGATCCGACAGCGATTAGATATCAATTCAGCGCATCTAATTTCCCTTTCGACAGTCTTACGGAGTGATTACGGGGAACAGGGGAATGAAATCGGTATCAGACGCGGGGGCAAGCGAGGTCACGCGGGGGCGGTCCTGAGAAGGTCATTGTTTTCTCGCTTGCTCTCGCTCGTTACCGCGTCATGAGCGGCGAATCATAATTGTTGGAGCGAAATCCATTGCGGGGGTTGTGTTCTTCCTTCGCTCTTTCTCTCACGTTCTCTCTCGTTCTCTCGTTCTCTCAACTCGTTCTCTCGTTCTTCTCGTTCACTCGTTCTCTCGATTCTTTCATTATTCGACTCTCTCTGTCTCTGTCTCTCTCTCTCTCTCTCTCTCTCTCTCTCTCTCTCTCTCTCTCTCTCTCTCTCTCTCTCTCTCTCTCTCTCTCTCTCTCTCTCTCTCTCTCTCTCTCTCTCTCTCTCTCTCATCCTCCATCTCTCTCTCTCTCTCTCTCTCTCTCTCTCTCTCTCTCTCTCTCTCTCTCTCTCTCTCTCTCTCTCTCTCTCTCTCTCTCTCTCTCTCTCTCTATTTCTCTCTCTCTTTCTCCTTAAATGAGATATTCAACCGATTTTATAAAAAATCGCCAGAAGGTTGGATTGGATTTTTTATATATCATTATTATTATTGTGGTTGTTATTAATAATGTTATTGTTATTATCAGTATTATTGTTATTATTGATATCATTAAAATCATTGTTATTATTTTCATCCTTGTTGTTATCATTGTTATTATTTTTATTATAATTATTATCAGTTTCATTATCCTTTTTTATTTATGATAATAATGATAATTTTACTAATCATCATTATTGTTACCATTATGATAATCATCATTATCGTTATCATTATCATCATCATCATCACCATCATGATTATCATCAATATCACTATCATTATTATAATCATCATCATAATTATCATATTTAATGCAGGTAAGACACATATCCCTAAGCCCTTTACGCAAAACTCGCCCTTAGAGATGCTCCCTCGCGCTTCCCTCAGTGTGGCTAGCAAGGCCGAGCAAGGTAAAAATTCTGCGGCCTTTTTGCTCGCGTCTTAATCAGGTTATTCAGGGCAAAGGCGGGCGGGGGAACAGTGTTGTCAGAAGGTCTCGAGGTTTGCAACGGCAAAGGGTTAAGGGGGGGGGGGGGGGGGGGAGTTGGGACCGTTGATTTGCACACAAAGGTTGATTCTGTTTTCTTGAAGTTCGGGTTGAAGAGAGTGTGTCGGGGTGGGGGTGGGGTGAGGGTGGGGGTGGGGATGAGGGGTGGGGGTGGAGTGGGGGTTGGAACTGTAGTGGATGACGTTTTGGATTTTCTTTTTTATGTTTGTGGTATACATGATTTTTATCATTATTTTTTATTATCTCTCTCCCTCTCTCTCTCTCTCTCTCTCTCTCTCTCTCTCTCTCTCTCTCTCTCTCTCTCTCTCTCATTCTCTTTCTCTCTCAATCTATCTATCTATCTCGTATTTGTTTATTTATGTGT
>BOPN01001201.1:37500-47500 GCA_017312705.2 Penaeus japonicus | reverse complement strand
ACTTCCCCCCTCCCCAGTCCATCCTGCCTCCACTTCCCCCCCCACCCCGTCCATCCTGCCTCCACTTTCCCCCGTCCTTCGCCGCCCCTACCGCCGCCGCCTGGACCTTGTACTTGTCTTGCTGCCGTGATGCCTCGCCGACGCTTCTTTATGGCGGAAATAAAAGGAGCGGTGGAACGATCAGCGGTTAGGTCGTTAAGGTGCTCGAGCTCTGCCAACATTAGAGTCGGGTTACGCACTCGGTTCTGCTGGGGGGGTTGCGTTTCGGAGTGTTGGGGGGTTTGGGGGGTTCGGTTCTGTTGGTTCTTTTGAGTTTCGGAGTGTGGGTTGAGGTTTCGGTTCTGTTGCGTTTTGGAGTGTGGGTTGGGGGGTTCGGTTCTGTTACGTTTTGGAATGTGGGTTGGGGGGTTCGGTTCTGTTGGTTCGTTTTGGAATGTGGGTTGGGGGGTTCGGTTCTTTTGAGTTTCAGAGTGTGGGTTGAGGTTTCGGTTCTGTTACGTTTTGGAGTGTGGGTTGGGGGGTTCGGTTCTGTTACGTTTTGGAATGTGGGTTGGGGGGTTCGGTTCTTTTGAGTTTCAGAGTGTGGGTTGGGGGGTTCGGTTCTGTTACGTTTTGGAATGTGGGTTGGGGGGTTCGGTTCTGTTACGTTTTGGAATGTGGGTTGGGGGGTTCGGTTCTATTTTTGTTTTGGAATGTGGGTTGGGGGTTCGGTTCCTGTTACGTTTTGGAATGTGGGTTGGGGGTTCGGTTTTGAGTTTCAGGGAAGTGTGGGTTGGGGGGTTCGGTTCTGTTCCGTTTTTTGGAATGTGGGTTGGGGAGTTGGTTCTGTTCCGTTTTGGAATGTGGGTTGGGGGGTTCGGTTCTGTTCCGTTTTGGAATGTGGGTTGGGGGGTTCGGTTCCTATTACGTTTTTTGGAATGTGGGTTGGGGGTTCGGTTCTGTTCCGTTTGGAATGTGGGTTGGGAGTTTCATTTCTGTTACGTTTTGGAATGTGGGTTGGGGTTCATTCCTGTTACGTTTTGGAATGTGGGTTGGGGGGGATTTCGGTCCTGTTACGTTTTGGAATGTGGGTTGGGGGGTTCGGTTCTTTTGAGTTTCAGAGTGTGGGTTGAGGTTTCGGTTCTGTTACGTTTTGGAATGTGGGTTGGGGGGTTCGGTTCTGTTACGTTTTGGAATGTGGGTTGGGGGGTTCGGTTCTGTTACGTTTTGGAATGTGGGTTGGGGGGTTCGGTTCTTTTGAGTTTCAGAGTGTGGGTTGGGGGGTTCGGTTCTGTTACGTTTTGGAATGTGGGTTGGGGGGTTCGGTTCTGTTACGTTTTGGAATGTGGGTTGGGGGGTTCGGTTCTGTTACGTTTTGGAATGTGGGTTGGGGGGTTCGGTTCTTTTGAGTTTCAGAGTGTGGGTTGAGGTTTCGGTTCTGTTACGTTTTGGAATGTGGGTTGGGGGGTTCGGTTCTGTTACGTTTTGGAATGTGGGTTGGGGGGTTCGGTTCTTTTGAGTTTCAGAGTGTGGGTTGGGGGTTCGGTTCTGTTACGTTTTGGAATGTGGGTTGGGGGTTTGGTTCTGTTACGTTTTGGAATGTGGGTTGGGGGGTTCAGTTCTCTTACGTTTTTGGAATGTGGGTTGGGGGGTTCGGTTCTGTTACGTTTTGGAATGTGGGTTGGGGGGTTCAGGGATCTTTGAGTTTCAGAGTGTGGGTTGGGGGGTTCGGTTCCTGTTACGTTTTGGAATGTGGGTTGGGAGGTTCATTCCTGTTCCGTTTTGGAATGTGGGTTGGGGGGTTCGGTTCTGTTACGTTTTGGAATGTGGGTTGGGGGGTTCGGTTCTGTTACGTTTTGGAATGTGGGTTGGGGGGTTCGGTTCTGTTACGTTTTGGAATGTGGGTTGGGGGGTTCGGTTCTGTTACGTTTTGGAATGTGGGTTGGGGGGTTCGGTTCTGTTACGTTTTGGAATGTGGGTTGGGGGGTTCGGTTCTGTTACGTTTTGGAATGTGGGTTGGGGGGTTCGGTTCTTTTGAGTTTCAGAGTGTGGGTTGGGGGGTTCGGTTCTGTTACGTTTTGGAATGTGGGTTGGGGGTTCTGGTTCTGTACGTTTTGGAATGTGGGTTGGGGGGTTCGGTTCTTTTGAGTTTCAGAGTGTGGGTTGGGGGTTCGGTTCTGTTCCGTTTTGGAATGTGGGTTGGGGGGTTCGGTTCTGTTCCGTTTTGGAATGTGGGTTGGGGGTTCGGTTCTATTACGTTTTTGGAATGTGGGTTGGGGGGTTCGGTTCACTGTTACGTTTTGGAATGTGGGTTGGGGGTTCGGTTCTTTTTGAGTTTCAGATTGTGGGTTGGGGGTTCGGTTCTGTTCCGTTTTGGAATGTGGGTTGGGGGGTTCGGTTCTGTTACGTTTTGGAATGTGGGTTGGGGGGTTCGGTTCTGTTACGTTTTGGAATGTGGGTTGGGGGGTTCGGTTCTGTTACGTTTTGGAATGTGGGTTGGGGGGTTCGGTTCTGTTACGTTTTGGAATGTGGGTTGGGGGGTTCGGTTCTGTTACGTTTTGGAATGTGGGTTGGGGGGTTCGGTTCTTTTGAGTTTCAGAGTGTGGGTTGGGGGGTTCGGTTCTGTTCCGTTTTGGAATGTGGGTTGGGGGGTTCGGTTCTGTTCCGTTTTGGAATGTGGGTTGGGGGGTTCGGTTCTTTTGAGTTTCAGAGTGTGGGTTGGGGGGTTCGGTTCTGTTCCGTTTTGCGGAATGTGGGTTGGGGTTCGGTTCTTTTTGAGTTTCAGAGTGTGGGTTGGGGGGTTCGGTTCTGTTACGTTTTGGAATGTGGGTTGGGGGGTTCGGTTCTGTTACGTTTTGGAATGTGGGTTGGGGGGTTCGGTTCTGTTACGTTTTGGAATGTGGGTTGGGGGGTTCGGTTCTTTTGAGTTTCGGAGTGTGGGTTGGGGGGTTCGGTTCTTTTGAGTTTCGGAGTGTGGGTTGGGGGGTTCGGTTCTGTTGGTTCTGATGTGTTTTGGAGTGTGGGTTGGGGGGGGGGGTCGGTTCTGTTAGTTCTGTTGCGTTTCGGAGTGTGGGTTGGGGGTTCGGTTCTCTTGGTTCTTTTGAGTTCCGGAGTGTGGGCGGGGATTCGTTTAAGCTTCGGAGTGTGTGTATTTTGTATCTTTTTTTTTTTTTTTTTTTTTTTTTTTTTTTTAGTTTCGGAAAGTGGCTATGGGATTTTTATTTTTTTTAGTCTCACACTGTGGGTGGGACTCGGTCTGTGGGTTAAGGACTGTGAATGGTCCGAGTTCCGTTTCGGACTGTGAGAGGGACTCCTTCTGTTGGTCCTGTTGTGTCTCGAATTGTGGACAAGATCTGTTCTGTTGATCCCTTTGAGTTTCGGACGGTGGGCGGCACTCGTTCTGTTGGTCTTGTTATACTAAGGGCTGTGAGTTGGGTTTGTTCTTCCGGAATTGTAACTTTCGTGTATTTTATTGATGTGTATTTGTAACTTTTAGCGTACTGTGGAGTAATAGAATGATTCATTGAGGGATAGGAGAGAGAGAGAGAGAGAGAGAGAGAGAAATGGTGGTAGGAAGTGGAAGAGGAAAAAAGACAGGGAGAGGGACAGGGAGAGAAGGAGAAAGAGAGGCAGAAAGAGGAAAAAGATGGGCAGACACCTACACATTTCAGAAGCCATGGCAGAGAGAGAGATACACTGTATATGTACTGTATATATACATATGTACTGAAAAGGAGGGAGAGATAGAGATCAAAGGATGTATGTGGATATGTGTGTGCCCCTTCTATTTTTTTCCTTCTACTTCTCCTCCTATCCCCCCCGCCCCCCCTCCCCCCCTCTCTCTCTCCTGTATCTTCTCTCTCTCTCTCTCTCTCTCTCTCTCTCTCTCTCTCTCTATCTATCTTCACTTTACTGCTTTTCCCCAAAGAATCGGTACATCATGAAAGTAGATCACTTAAACGAGTAAACATCACGGAATACAAACACCAAGCAGCCCATACCCTCTGAGATATGATTAGCTGCGCCCGCAAGAATACATTAGCACTTGAAACGGAATACGTAATCAACGAACTGTCTCCATATAACCCGAATTCGAAAGATACGATCGTTTTTTATCGTCACGCTTTCATATTTCTCTCCAAGGTCCGCTGTGTTCCTGTCTTGGGATTATTTACTCGTTAACTGTTTTCTCTCCTGAAGACCTCCTACTCCCCTCACCCCCTCCCCCCTCCCCCAACTCTTCATTTCTTCTTCGCCGCGCCAGAGGCATCGCCAGCAGGAGGGGGGGGGGGGGTAGGGTGTGGGGGTAGGTGTTGAAAGGAGGGGAGAGGGAGGAAGGGAGGGAGGGAGGGTGTGCAATGAGTAGGGTGATGGAGGGAGGGAGGGAGGTTGTGCAATGAGTAAGGAGAGGGAGGGAAGGGGGGGGGGTGCAATGAGTAGAGGGAGGGAAGCGGAGACAGAACAATGTGAGGAAAAGTTTTTATTTCCGCCACTCCGCGCCTAGTGCGTCGGTGCTGATATGAAACATTTGCACCTTTAACGGCAAGAGGAAAAAACGGGGCACATACACGTTAAAAAATATATATATAAAGCTTTGAGTCGAAAAATGTTTTATTAAGCTCGAAATGCTTCACAGTCGTTGTGATTTAATTACGTGCGGCCCTTACATTAGTTCTTGTAATTTAATTGTGAATTACCTGATGCTGGTCAATTTGGTTACTTGAGTGGCTGATTATGTTATGATCTGAATGGCTGTGGCCGAGGGGCTGATGGGCCGGCTTGCTCGCTTTCCCTAATAGTGGTGATTCTTTTTAATTTTTTAATTGACTTCATCTTGCTTTCGTTTCAGGAGAATCGGTTATGATATTGATGAACGATAGTAATTGGTATGATTTTTTTTTCAGATTTGATTAAGTCTTTTTATATTGTGTGATGTAAAGCGACTATATTTAAGCGGAAGATATGTTTTCAAGGGGATAAGTGTGTCATTTGACTCTTTTCTCTCTCTCTCTCTCTCTCTCTATTCATCTCTCTCCCTCCTTCCCTCCCTCCCTCCCTCCCCCTCTCCTCCTCCTCCCTCCCTCCCTCCCCTCCCTCCCTCTCTCTCTCTCTCTCTCTCTCTCTCTCTCTCTCTCTCTCTCTCTCTCTCTCTCTCTCTCTCTCTCTCTCTCTCTCTCTCTCTCTCTCTCTCTCTCTCTCTCTCTCTCTCTCTCTCTCTCTTTATCTCTCTCCCTCCCTCCCTCCCTCCCTCCCTCCTCTCTCCCTCCCTCCCTCCCTCCTCCCTCTCTCCCTCCCTCCCTCCCTCCCTCCCTCCCTCTCTCTCTCTCCTTCTCCGTCTCTCCATG
This sequence comes from Penaeus japonicus, assembly GCA_017312705.2. Classification (NCBI taxonomy): domain Eukaryota; kingdom Metazoa; phylum Arthropoda; class Malacostraca; order Decapoda; family Penaeidae; genus Penaeus; species Penaeus japonicus. The sequence continues at coordinate 42,176 of BOPN01001201.1, read as the reverse complement.
CTTTTCCCCAAAGACACCCAGCTGAGTCATCACTCCATCGCTACATCTCCCTATAGACGAAATAACTCTTGCTCCCGGCGGTAGGGACAAGAAGGGAGGAGGTGGGGGAGAGGTGGGGGAAGAGAGGGAGGAGAGAGGAGGATGCTGAACTATAAGGGCGGACGACTTCGCTCAAGAAACAAATGAGGATCGGAAAAGCTGACGCGGCGGAGGAGTCACGACGGAGCGACATCCTCCTTAATCCACTTCTTCGGATCCAGTCGTGCACAGGTTAATGAAATGAAGATCAAGAGGGGACGAACGGGCAGGCGAGGGAGAGGGTGGGCGGGGGGTGGGGGTGGGGGTTGGACTAGGGGAGGAGGGGGAAGGAGGAGGAGGGGGAGGAGGGGGAGGAGGAGGAGGAGGAGGAGGAGGAGGAGGAGGAGGAGGAGGAGGAGGAGGAGGAGGAGGAGGAGGAGGAGGAGGAGGAGGAGGAGGAGGAGGAGGAGGAGGAGGAGGAGGAGGAGGAGGAGGAAGAGGAGGAGGAGGAGGAGGAGGAGGTGGAGGAGGAGGAGGAGGAGGAAGAGAAAGAGGAGGAGGAGGAGGAGGAGAAGAAGAAGAAGAAGAAGGAGAAGGGGAAGGGGAGGAGGAGGAGGAGGAGGAGGAAGAGGAGGAGGAGGAGGAGGAGGAAGAGGAGGAGGAGGAGGAGGAGGAGAAATAGGAGGAGGAAGAAGAAGAAGAAAAGTAGGACAGTAGGAATAGGAGTAGAGGTGATAGCACTAAGGGAGGAGGAGGAGGAGGATGAAGAAGAAGAAGATGATGAAGAAGCAGAAGCAAAAAAAGAACAAAAAGGAGGAGATGTAGGAGTAGGAGGAGAAGGAATATGAGTAGAAGGAGGAGGAGAAGTAGAAAGAGGAAGAGGGAGTATAGGCCTCCCTCCAACAAGGCCCGATTATGAGCGAGGGATAGGATGGAAAGGGGTAATGGGGGGGGGGGGGATATAAGGAACAAGAAAATAAGGCAAAGCAGTTGATTTAATTAAGCAGAAGGAAAACGTAGCAGAAGGAAGAGAGGTACCGAGACATATCAAAAAGGAGTCCATTTAATTAAAGATTATTATATTTCCAGCGAGTGATATTCATAAGAAAATCATCCTTATTACTCCATTATTAAGAAAAAAAAAAGTTTATTCAGATTCCATCCATTTCATTACAGGATCTTGCAAAGTGAGTTTAGACCAAAAGTTAGACTGTGGACACGATTAAAAAAAAAAAAGATAAAAAAACAACAACGTTAAAACAAGGGAGCAAATGAAGTTCCAGAAAGCGTGGATGCAATAGACGGACACAAGATAAAGGTGGGAGGCAGCGAGAGCGAAGGGTGAAGGGTTGTAGCCTCCTGAAGGTGCGGATACAGGCCGATGAAAATGATGCTGACGCGAGAGAATTTCCGACAGTCGGAGATCCCGACTAAGGCAATTAGGAAATCAAGTTTGGGATTTTAATTTAGCGAGAGTGTGGGAGTTGGGAGGCTGAGGGCGAGGCGATTAGCTGATGGGGTGGCGGGGGGAAGGGAGGGGGGGTGATAGGGGGGGGAGGTGGATGGGGAGGAGGAGGAGGAGGTGGAGGGGAAGGAGGATGAAGGGGAGGGGAAGGAGGGGGAGGTGGAGGAGGAGGAGGAGGAAGAGGAGGAGGAGGAGGAGGAGTAAGAGGAAGGAGGATGAGGAGGAGGAGGAGTAAGAGGAAGGAGGAGGAGAAGGAGGAGGAGTAAGAGAAAGGAGGAGGAGAAGGAGGAGGAGTAAGAGGAGGAGGAGAGAGTGAACGATCTGTATTAGCCCAATCCTTGATGACGTAGTATAAATGAGATAATCCGTTTATTTGCACCGGGATTCTAAATTTTCAGCCAAGGCAATCAAAGCTAACCAAAGTAAACGAAGAAAAATGCTCCTGTTCCATAATTTAGGGCGACAGTCTATTATGCATATACACACACACACACACACACACACACACACACACACACACACACACACACACACACACACACACACACACACACACACACACACACACACACATACACAAATATATAAATGCTTGAAATTTACTGAGCGACGTCATAGAATATATCGACTCACCGAGCCTAGTTCCCAAGTCTAAAGAGAAAACACAAAGGTAAACAACACACGAGTGAGCCAGTGACACGGAATCGACAGAGAGGGTGAGTCTGGCACAGAAGTTGATCAACCTGCATCTTCTATTATGCAAAACTACGCCATCGAAAGACGTGATTCTGGCTGAGAGGTTGCTCCGCCAACACCTTCTTGGCTTCCGGAGTTCCTTTCAACATCCGCCTCCCTCCCTCGTAGGGTCGTAGGAGTTTACTACAGCGATGGCAGAACCATCCCTGCCGCCGTGGCCTTCCAGCTTACCTTCCGCCGGATGACCCTGCGGCATGATAGCATATAGCAGAGACAAATAGACTCAGGTGCGCGGCCAGTGATACAATGGGAATTCCCTGAGGGAGATAAGAGCAATATCGGTTCAGTGTACACACTGCCGGGCCAGCGACACCCTCGCGACACAGGGAAGACTTGGGTGTACACCTCTTCGCCCTTGTGTCTCCCGCTGATCCTTTTTTCTTGACGTGGGGCCTTTCTAATAAAAGGTATAGGTATATATCTTCCTTTGTTTGCCTACAAGGGCCAATAACATCAACGTTTTAGCAAACATCCCGCATTTATCCGCAACAGCCAATCAACGTTGAATCTATAACCTTTATTTACCTGCGACAGCCAATCAGGAGCCGCGATTCCGCTATACACATCCTGTATTTACTCATCATTGTCGGAAGTTTCAGTGGGTTCTGGTCCGCTATGTAAACAAAGAATATATTGAGGAGTGGATATGTCAACACCCGGGTTAAAGTTGAAGGGCTGGCAGCTCACATTTTATCAACTTAAGTTCTTTATGGACGGTAACTGTGGGAAACTTTAATGCTTACTCTCAATAATTCACAAGACCCGCACCCAAGTTTCTTTGGAAGTGCTGTTTATCTTAAACATAGATGATATGCGGTGGTATATGGGTTCGGGTGAGATGTTACCATGCCAAGAAGGCACAGGATGCTACTCCACGAGGCTGCGAGGAACATTAGCTTGGCATCAGTGTTGGGAGTTTTTACAAATTATAGATTATCAAAAGACAGCGTAGCGTGACTACAATATTAATATACTGCATATCAACAGAAGGCTTCGAACATTCAATCATTAGCATATTTATTTATTTATTACACTCTTAATACACAGAAAAGGACCCAAACACCAATGCGGATTAAGACCAGTGTCTTCCTCACCACTGAATCTCGCACTCTATCACCACAACCGGAATGGTGACAATACAGAGAGACATAGTGAGGCTGCGGAGATGCGCTCCAGCAGGCGCCGGGCACCTGACTAGTGTGCTCACTCGCTTCCCCTCACTCGAACACTCATTATCCTTGGCACGTAAACCTTAGCTCGCGGGAGGAAAGAAGCGCTGTTTATTGCTGTTGCCTTCCTCTGCTCTCACTCATCATCATCATCATTATCATCATTACTCTCGTCCTCCTCATCATCACCCCTGTCCTTCTTCTTGCTTTCCTCCTGCTTCTCTCCACGGCCCAATCTCCCCGGCATTTGCTCTTACATTCCTACCTCACCAGATCCCGAGTAATGAGAGTTTTCCTTGTACCTCCTCCATCAACCTGCCCTTCCTCCCTCCCTCCCTCCCTCCCTCCCCGCCTCTCTTTCTCTCTCATTTTTCTTTTTCTCGTTCTCTCTCTCTCTCTCTCTCTCTCTCTCTCTCTCTCTCTCTCTCTCTCTCTCTCTCTCTCTCTCTCTCTCTCTCTCTCTCTCTCTCTCTCTCTCTCTCTCTCTCTCTCTCTCTTTCTTTTTCTCTTTCTCTCTCTCCCTCCCTCCCTCTCTCCCTCCCTCCCTCCCTCCCTCCTCCGCCTCTCTCTTTCTCTCTCATTTTTCTTTTTCTCGTTCTCTCTCTCTCTCTCTCTCTCTCTCTCTCTCTCTCTCTCTCTCTCTCTCTCTCTCTCTCTCTCTCTCTCTCTCTCTCTCTCTCTCTCTCTCTCTCTCTCTCTCTCTCTCTCTCTCTCTCTCTCTCTCTTTCTTTCTCTCCCTCCATCTTCCCCTCCTCTCTCTCTCTCTTTCTTTCTTTCTCTCTTTCTCTCCCTCCTTCTTCCCCTTCTCTCTCTCTCTCTCTCTCTCTCTCTCTCTTTCTCTCTTTCTCTCCCTCCTTCCTCCCCTCCTATTTCTCTCTCTTTCTCTTCCCTACTTTCTCTCTTTCTCTCCCTCCTTCTTCCTCTCCTCTTTCCCTCTCTCCCTCACTCTCTTTTTGTATCGTCTGAGCCGAGAAAGTTTTTACATATCTCGCGCGTCGCCTCATGTCGCCTGGGCCCTTTTTTTACGGTCGTATTTTTCTTGTTCGCTTATTGGGGCTTACGTGTTTCTGCGCTTCCTTCGGCTCCTCCTTGGCCAAGGGATTGTCGTTGGTCTGCGCTTGTGTTGTGGTTGGGTTGATGGTGTTGCTTTTTGTTGTGGTTGTTGTGGTTGTTGTTGTGGTTGTTTTGTATAGGGAGTGTCTCTGTTTCATTTTCGTTTCTCCCCTTTTTTTGTTCTGTTTTTGGTCTGTTTTTTTTTTTATGTCTTC
>BOPN01001201.1:22500-27500 GCA_017312705.2 Penaeus japonicus | reverse complement strand
TTATTTTCGGAAGACAATATTCTTTCTTCTCTAAACACACTCTTTTACAAATAACGCAGCGAGAGGCGATCAGGGAGGGATGGTGGTGGGGTTGGTTGGAGGGGTGGAGGGGGGAGGGGGTGACACGTGCACGGTTTCCAGATGTTGTTTTTAGTTATGTTTGTGAATATGTATATGAGACCAAATAACATACACATCTGTGTGGGGAAAGTAGGTGGAAAGATACTACATATATATTTAGTAAAGGATTTTGTTTTTCTCTTTTTTTTCAAAATATGTTCAAGCACGCGACCACATCCAAGGAGGGGATTTCAGAACCTCATGAGATGCTAAAAGGTGTAATTGATTGCAATTAACCTCGACCCTCTCCCTCCCCTCCCCAGCCCCTTCCCTCTTCCCCAGCACCCACCCCCATTTCCCCACCCCTCCCCGCCTCCCTCGCCACCCACCAGCGCTGTGCAACCAACTGCCACTGTGCAGAGGTGGTCATAGCGGTAATAACAGGCTAGGTCCATCCCCCAGCACGCCTTGTTTGCCCTCATAACAAAAGGTGAGAAAACTAACATTGGCCGAGCATCCAATATTCACCGAGACGAGGGGGGGGGGGTCTGGGGGGATGGGAGGGTCGTCCCTGCATCCCCTCTTCCTCCTTGTTTCTCATCCCCTCCTCCTTGCCTCCCTTCCCCCCTTTTGTTTCCCTGCCTCCTTCCCCCCTTGCCCCCTCACCCTCAGCCTCTCTACACCCCCTCCCCCTTGTCTCCCATCCCCCCCTCCTTGCCTCCTTGCCTCCCTGCCCCCTTCCCCCCTTGTTTCCCTGCTTCCTTCCCCCTTGCCTCCCTGCCCCCTTGCCTCCCCACCCCCTTCCTTGCTTCCCTGTCCTCCTCCCTTGTCTCCTTCCCCAGGGATGGGGCTTGTTGGGAGAGGAGGGGAGGAGAGGGAGGAGGGGAGGAGGGGGGGAGATATACAAGGGTCACGTTCTTGCGGCGGAGGCATACAATAAGGCACGTGGGGGGCCGGGGGGGGGGGAGTAAGGCATTTACGTGGATACATATTAAGAGAAGGGCTGATAAGGTGGGAGGAGGGTGGGTACTAGTTGGTAGGGTGGGGGTGGAGGAGTGGGAGAGGAGGGTGGGTATTAGTGGGTAGGGTGGGGGTAGGGATGGGAGAGGAAGGTGGGTACTAGTGGGTCGGGTGGGAGTGGGGGGGGGGGAGGAGGCTTGAAATCCCGTCTTACAAGTAATTGGAATAAAGAAAAGTAGTGGAATTGTAGTAAATTCAGTCATAGGGGAGTTTAGAATAACGAAGAAAAAGTCTGAAAAAAAAAATCCTGCTTCAAAAATGTTGATAATTGAACAGTAATGAATAAAGGTGAGCAACAAGCAAAAAGTTATTGAAGAGAATTGTAGAGAATGAGAAGGAAAAAAAAGTGAGAGACAGAGAGAGAGAGAGAGAGAGAGAGAGAGAGAGAGAGAGAGAGAGAGAGAGAGATAGATAGATAGATAGATAGATAGATAGATAGAGAGATAGAGAGATAGATAGAGAGATAGATAGATAGATAGATAGATAGATAGATAGATAGATAGAGAGAGAGAGAGAGAGAGAGAGAGAGGGAGGAAAGATGGAAGGGAGGGAGTGAGTGTGGAAGGAAGAGAGGGAAGGGAGGAACGCAGCCAGGCAGGAATGAAGGAAATAAATAAAGAAAGAAGAAAGGAAGGGTGGGAGGTTAGGAGGAAGAAAGAGAGAGAGAGAGAAAGAGAGAGAATGAAAGAGAGAAAGAGAAAGAGAGAGACAGAGAGATAGAGGGAGAGAGGGAGGGAAGGACGTGCAGGACACACGCGACGATAAATACAGTGGAAAGCGAGAGTGGGAATGCAGAAGTAGATCGAGGGGGCCGTTAGGGGAAGGCTGTTGTTGCTGAAGATGAAAGCAGAGTAGTTAAGTGGCAGGTTATTTTGATAGGAATATGAAATTGATTGCGAGGCGCAGGGAGTGGGAGAGTGAGCGAGATGGACGATGAATGCAATTTTTTTTTTCTTTCTATGTCTCTTTCTTTTTTTTTGGGCGATAGGGGAAATTGTCACAGAACTTGATCTACAACCCATGTTAATTCGAAAAAGGTTTATGATCCGTTTTTTTGTTTTTTCTCCGTTCGTTTCTAAATGTTAAAATGCAATAAAAAAAAAAATATATATATATATTCTCCAGACCTCGGATAAGTCTTGCAAGATCGCCTGTCTTTTAACCGGACTTGGCCTGTTTGGCCAATCCTCCATCACCTCTGGAGAATCAAAGCAAACAAGTGGTAAAAAAGGGAGAACTGAAATTGCATCCACCTTTTTTTCCCTTTGCTCTCCCATAGCCACTTGATCGATCTTAAGCAAATGAAGCTTTAATAAAACGGCCAGTTCGGCGGTATGCCCACTAGGCACCATTAAGCCTGTATTTACCTTGGAACTCCGCGTCCGGACTCCCTCCTCCCCCCCCCTCCCCCCACATCAAAGCCACAGTGGCAATATTGTTGACACAGAGACTCCGCCTGCATCCCCCTTACCCTACCCTACCCCTACCCAACCTCCTATCGCCCCTATCCTATACACTACCTCCCCCCCCCCCTCCCTCCATTCCATGCCTCTCTACCACCGCTGACACAGTAATACACCGTAGCCGCAATTTTTTTTTTTTTTTTGACTGACCCAAATTGACATGGTGGTTTCCATTTTGAGTAGAGGAAGGGAGAGGGGGAGGGGGAGGGGGGAGGGAGAGGGGGAGGGATATAGAAGGGGTATTTGGTAGAGGTAGGGGAAAGAGAGAGGGGCATAGGGTGGAGGTGGGGATGGGAGGGGGGAGGGGGCGAAAGGGATTTTGTGTTGTCCTGTTTGTCCATTGGGGAGGACTTGTTTATTTTTGTTCAGGTTATGTATTTCGTTCATAATGGAGTGCAGTCGTTAAGCACCCGGCGAATGATAATTTTCCCGTGACTGGCCAATCAGCGGCCGGAGTTGAAGTTATAAATACCTAATCGGATTTGAGGATTGCGGCTTGTGGCTCGCGTGGCTGCTGGCTCGGCGGGTCGAGGGACAGACAGACAGGTGAATGGGCGAGGGAGAGCGGGGCGGACGGGCGTACTTTGCTCTCTCTCTCTTTCATGCTTTCTCTGTCTCTCTCTCGCTCTCGCTCACTCTTTCTCCCCCTTTCTCCCTCTCTCTCTCTCTCCCTCTCTCTCTCTCTCTCTCTCTCTCTCTCTCTCTCTCGCTCTCGCTCTCTCTTACCCTTTTCCCCTCTCTCTCTCTCTCTCACTTTCTCTCTCTCTCTTGTCTTATTTCTTCTCACCGCCTTTTAAGCCTTCCCCCCACCCCTTCTGCCCCTCCCCTCTCCCTCTGCCTCCCCCTACATTCGTTTTTCTTTTCCTCTCTTCCTTTTCCAACCCTTTTTCCCCGTGCAACGCCCACTGATTCTCCCCATGAAGCATGCTCCAGATTCAGTTAAAGTTCCCTACCACTTGTTAAGGAGAGTTACATTAGTTGTATTAGTTAAATGGTGTTCAAGTGTATGTTCAAACTTTACTTTACAAAGTTTGCTTTTATTACTGCCTATACCACCCATTGAATGGAACTTTGGAACGTTACTTGGCATATATGCGGATTATTAATGTTTTATTTGTTCTCTAAATATGTTCCATTTTTTGCTTTATTAGATACGTATGAAAAGCAAATATTTTGATGTTTTTTTCGGTGTCTCGATGAAAATGTATTTGTCTTTGCAAGTGAGGGATAGCATGCACGTAGAATAATTTGATGTTTATAGAAGAATATTGAAAGCTCAATGTCTTAAAGGCTACAAGACCTCATAAGTGCTTTGCAAGTTACCAAATACAATACATGTTGCCCAAGACCTTGTAAAACTCAATGGATAACTATGTTTTCCAAGTTCAGCCGCAGGTAAATGAAATTTGGCGGAGAGTATCCTAAGACTCCACACACCATCTTTTTGACCGGACATTGCTTAAACCACACTACCAGACTTGCTATAACAACCAATTAAACGTTGCAAACACAACCGGAAATATACCAGGGATCAATGTGGGTGTGAAAGCAAAAGCACACGTAACAGTATCAATAGCTTGGACGAAATCAGACGATTCGCAAATCTATCGACTTGTTCCTTCGGTCGTTAGCTATGGTCGTTCTCTCTAACGCGGGGATTCATTGGGGGGTGAGGGAGGTGGAGGACCGAGGGAGACTTCACGTGGGATTTCCTACGACCCCTCCCCCCCTTTCTTTTCCCCCCCCCCCCCCCCCAACCCTTCCTACGTGCACACCTTCCTCTTCAACACGAGATGATAAAAAAGCACACGAGAACCGTTGGTTTATCCGCGCGCAGCACAGAGTGCGGGGCTGATTACATGCATCGTAAAGTAGGCTGCTTATCGGCGCTTCTGAGCCTACCTCACTCTCGCTCACTTATCTCACTTTCCTCTTTTTTCCTTTCTTTGGTAATTTACCGCTACGTTTCCCCCTTTTCTTTTTTTCTTAATCACCTTTTTTATTCTCCTCATCGTGTCACTGTACCTTTATGCCCTCCCTCCTTCCCTCCCTCCCTCCCTCCTTCCCCTTCTCCCCCCCCCCTACTACCCTAACCCTCCTCCCATCCCTTCCATTTCTTCGTTCAATCAGTCTTAACTCTACCGGCGGTGTGGGGGGCGGGGAGAGGGGGGGGGGCGAGGGAGAGGGGAGAGAGGGAGGGTCGAGACTCCCCATTCTCTTCCCAGATGACTCGTCTATAATGGCAGTATCCCATAGTGATCAAGAAAAGGGGGAGGGGGGGAGAAGGAGGGAGTGGGGAGGGTATAAGGAGCGGTGGCGGGGGGGGGGGGGGGGGGCGTGTGTGACTGGGAAAGGGGGAAGGGTGACAGGGGGTGAAGGAGGGGTTGCAGCAGGGGGCTAATTGCTCCGTTTAATGAATTACGACATGGATCACTGAGAATGGTTTAAAGGGAAGCG
>BOPN01001201.1:7500-12500 GCA_017312705.2 Penaeus japonicus | reverse complement strand
TTAGTATCGGAAGTGTCAGTATTCAAGCCTTTAGTATCGGAAGTGTCAGTATTCAAGCCTTTAGTATCGGAAGTGTCAGTATTCAAGCCTTTAGTATCGGAAGTGTCAGTATTCAAGCCTTTAGTATCGGAAGTGTCAGTATTCAAGCCTTTAGTATCGGAAGTGTCAGTATTCAAGCCTTTAGTATCGGAAGTGTCAGTATTCAAGCCTTTAGTATCGGAAGTGTCAGTATTCAAGCCTTTAGTATCGGAAGTGTCAGTATTCAAGCCTTTAGTATCGGAAGTGTCAGTATTCAAGCCTTTAGTATCGGAAGTGTCAGTATTCAAGCCTTTAGTATCGGAAGTGTCAGTATTCAAGCCTTTAGTATCGGAAGTGTCAGTATTCAAGCCTTTAGTATCGGAAGTGTCAGTATTCAAGCCTTTAGTATCGGAAGTGTCAGTATTCAAGCCTTTAGTATCGGAAGTGTCAGTATTCAAGCCTTTAGTATCGGAAGTGTCAGTATTCAAGCCTTTAGTATCGGAAGTGTCAGTATTCAAGCCTTTAGTATCGGAAGTGTCAGTATTCAAGCCTTTAGTATCGGAAGTGTCAGTATTCAAGCCTTTAGTATCGGAAGTGTCAGTATTCAAGCCTTTAGTATCGGAAGTGTCAGTATTCAAGCCTTTAGTATCGGAAGTGTCAGTATTCAAGCCTTTAGTATCGGAAGTGTCAGTATTCAAGCCTTTAGTATCGGAAGTGTCAGTATTCAAGCCTTTAGTATCGGAAGTGTCAGTATTCAAGCCTTTAGTATCGGAAGTGTCAGTATTCAAGCCTTTAGTATCGGAAGTGTCAGTATTCAAGCCTTTAGTATCGGAAGTGTCAGTATTCAAGCCTTTAGTATCGGAAGTGTCAGTATTCAAGCCTTTAGTATCGGAAGTGTCAGTATTCAAGCCTTTAGTATCGGAAGTGTCAGTATTCAAGCCTTTAGTATCGGAAGTGTCAGTATTCAAGCCTTTAGTATCGGAAGTGTCAGTATTCAAGCCTTTAGTATCGGAAGTGTCAGTATTCAAGCCTTTAGTATCGGAAGTGTCAGTATTCAAGCCTTTAGTATCGGAAGTGTCAGTATTCAAGCCTTTAGTATCGGAAGTGTCAGTATTCAAGCCTTTAGTATCGGAAGTGTCAGTATTCAAGCCTTTAGTATCGGAAGTGTCAGTATTCAAGCCTTTAGTATCGGAAGTGTCAGTATTCAAGCCTTTAGTATCGGAAGTGTCAGTATTCAAGCCTTTAGTATCGGAAGTGTCAGTATTCAAGCCTTTAGTATCGGAAGTGTCAGTATTCAAGCCTTTCTCCCTTTCCCCCCACCCACCTCCTCCTCATTCCTATCTACCCCTCTTCCCCTCCTCCCCGCATCCCCCTTTTCCCTTCCTCCTCCTCTCCCCCTCCTCCCCTCCTCCACTTCCCCCCCCTCCCTGTCCCCTTTCCTGGTCTGTCATTCCTCTTTGTGTGTGTGACCCGCTCTCCCTCTTTCTTCTTTCGCTAAAGCTGTATAGTCTTACTTATTTCGTGTTTTTTTTTTCTTTTCTTCTTTCTTCGTTTGGGGGGAGGGGTCTTTGTGTCATGTATGTGTTGTGTTTTGTTTTTGTTTACGTGCCCATTCTATTTGTTTTTGATTGTTTCCTTTAATTCTGTATTCTGTCGTGATTTTACTTTCTTTTCCACACAGGGTTCACTTTGTATTTATATATTATTATGATTACTACTACTACTACTACTACTAATTTTACTTCTGATAATAATGATTAAGATTATGATATTGATGGTTGCTATTCTTATCATTTCATTGTTATTGTAGTTAGCCATCTCATTCTGATCATTATCCTTTTATCATTCTTTTTTACTCCCCTTTCACGATACCTATCATCTTTTTTTTTCTCTTCCACTCTTTATCCACCTCCCTTCCCTATTGCCTTCCGTCTACCTCCCTTACCTTTCATCTACATCCCTTCTCCCTTCTGCCCCCCCCCCCCACCCCCCACCCCTCATCCAGTCACTGGGAAGGCTCCACTGAAAACATTATTTATTACCTTGATCGTTACTCACGGGGCATTTCTGTATTGAAAACATTAAACTAATGGCTTTTCCCTTAATGGTGAGTGAGATCCCTCTCCCGTCCCCTCCCCTCCGCCATCCTCCCCTCTTCCTTCCCCTCCCCCTCCTCCTCCTCCTCCTCTTCTCCCCTCTCGGGCGACTCCCCTCGCAAAATCGGCGTATCCGTGGCTTTGACTCGCGTGCGCCGGCCGCTCGTTGCTAATAATCGAATTATTGGCCAATTTATGCGCGTTCCCAGACCCGAGGCTCGGCCCGGCCTCGTCTCGCGGAACAGGTACTTAATGGGGGTGTTTAGCTGCACCTTGCCATTAGACCTTCCTCCCTGTCCTCTGATCCTCCTCCTCCTACTCCTCTGCTCTTTTTTCCCTGCTTCTCCTCTTCTTCCTGTTCTTCTTCTTCTTCCTCCTCCTGCTCCTCCTCTTGTTTCTTCTCCTCCACCTCCTCCTGTTCCTCCTCCTGTCCCTCCTCCCCCTCCTGTTCCTCCTCCTCCTCCCGCTCCTCCTGCTCCTCTTGTTCCTCCTCCTCCTCCTGTTCCTCCTCCTCCTCCTCCTCCTGTCCCTCCTCCTCCTACCCCTTCCTCTTCCTCCTCTTCCTCCCTCCTACTCCTCCTCCTCCTCGCTCACTCTCTCCATTCCCGATTTTAGCTAGTAAAGGTTTAGGGGAGGGCGACTGGGCGAGGTGGAACCACTGATTTCCAGGGCGATTTATTCTGTTTGTCTAAGCTGGGGTAGAATCGAGTGTGGGTGAGGTGTAGGGAAGCCTAATGGAACGTTATCAGTTGCTATACTTGTTTTTTTTTAAAGATACCTGTGGTTTTGGATCAGTGTGTGTGGGGGTTGTGGTGTGTGGCAGATTTTGTTGTTCTATGGATTTTTTTTTTATTATGATCTGTCTCTTTGTCTTTCTCTCTCTCTTTATTTCTCTTTCTCTTTCTCTTTCTCTCTCCCTCTCTTTCTCTCTCTCTCTCTCTATGTCTCTGTCTCTTTCTCTCTTTTTCTCTCTCTTTCTCTCTCTTTCTCTCTCTTTCTCTCTCTCTCTCTCTCTCTCTCTCTCTCTCTCTCTCTCTCTCTCTCTCTCTCTCTCTCTCTCTCTCTCTCTCTCTCTCTCTCTCACTCATTCACTCACTTGCATATTCACACACGCACTCACTCATTTACTCACTCACTCACTCATTCATACACGCTCGCACTCACTCACTCACTCACTTATCTCTCTCTCTCTCTCTCTCTCTTTTTCTCCAACCTACCCTCCTTCCTTTCCCCCTACCCTCCCTCCCTCCCTCCCTCCCTCTTACCCTCCTTCCCTCCCTCCCTCTTACCCTCCCTCCTTCCCTCCCTCCCTCTTACCATCCCTCCTTCCCCCCCACCTTCCCTCCCTCTTCTACACGCAGTCACACACAGTCTCTACCGCCTGTCTCCATCAGCATTCTTCATCTCTCCCAACGCACCTCATCCCCTCCCTCCTCCTCCTCCTCCTCCTCCTCCTCCTCCTCCTCCTCCTCCTCCTCCTCCTCCTCCTTTCTTCTTCTCCTCCTCCTCCTTCTCCTCCTTCTCCTCCTCCTCCTCCTCCTGTCTTCTCCCTCCTCCTCCCTTTACTTTCTTCTTTCTATTTTCTTCCTTAATTTTCTTCTTCTTTCTTACTTTCTTCTTCTTCTTTTTTTTTTCCTCCTCCTCCTCCTCCTCCTCCTCCTCCTCCTCCTCCTCCTCCCGCGAAAGCTCACCTCGCACATAACTACACTTGATCTCCCTCCGACGCTCCCATCCCATTATAATAATCACCGCCTGACTTATAGCGGGAGGGAGGGAGGGAAGATGGGAGGGAGGGAGGGAGGGAGAGAGGGAGGGAGGATGGCAAGAAGGTTTGGAGATAGGGAGGGAGGAAGGGAAGGAGGGAGGGAGAGAAAAGGGAGGGAATGAGTTACGGATGGAGGATGGAAGGAAGAGAGTGAGGGAAGAAGAGAGAGAAGGAGAGAAGGAAGGAGGAAGAAAGAGAGAATCTAACAGCAGGATAGCAAAAGAGAGAGACGGAAAGGAGGGTGGGGAGCAAGGTGGGGAGGGAGATGAGCTATTGGGGAGGGAAGGGAAGGGAAGGGAAGGGAAGGGGGGAGGGAGGAAGAAGGGTGTGTTCTTCGCCCTTCACTCTTGGAATAGAAGAAGGAAGGGCAGGAGTCTAGACATGAAGGGACCGGAAGTAAACGAAGAAAGAGAGGGAGGAATAATAAGAAAGAAGATCGAAGAAAAGAGATAAGACAGAATCACTATTAAAGAAGAATGACAAGACTAAAACAAATCAAAGATGAATAATAAGACGAAAGGGAAGCAAAGAAAGATGAATAAGAAATAAGAGAGAGAGAGGAAAAAAAACAAAGGAATCAAATAACTAAAACAGGATATAAAATAAAGAAACGCGAAAAAAATAATTAAAAGGAAATGCAAATCAAACAAAAGAGACCAGTAAAGATGGAATGAAAGGGAGGAAGAGGAGAAGAGACGAAAACAAGAAACGGAGACAAAGAGAAGAATAAAATACATGATGAAAAACAGTGAAATATGAACGGAGGAGTAGGAGGAAGGAGGGAGGGGGGGTTAGGGTAAAAGAGAAAGAGATGATAATCAAGAAAAGGATATTAAACAAGTGGATAATAAGGGCTTCAAAAAAAGCTATATTGTACACCGACAAGTCAGGACCATTGAATCCAGCACGCTCTCCCGTAAGGACCAAATTACCATGACTATGACGCAGAGAGTCGACCCTTGTGACACCGTGATCCTCGCCACATACACCTTCAGGCTCCTTGCAACGGGACACCCTTTAATGGCAGTGTATAATTGTGGAATAAATGTCTTGCGAAACAAGCCTTTATGACGTCATTCGCAAAAAAACGGTCCCTGTTGATTCGTCTTCCTGTGTCATCG
>BOPN01001200.1:318711-321211 GCA_017312705.2 Penaeus japonicus | reverse complement strand
TTCTTCGCTTTTGAGTAATTATTTCGTTCAGTTTTCTACTAAAGAAAACAAGGTCTTTAGCTAAGTAGGGGTTGCTTCCTAAATGTTTTAGCTGACTCACAGTTGATCGTATTAATTTTTAAGAAGCTTAATCATCTTTGCTGATGTCGTGCACGTTTGACTCTGGAGGTGGGAGACCTATGTATGGTGGGGTTTTTGGGGTGAAGTTGATTAATGATATTGCCAACTTGCTGACAGAGTGTATCATTAAAATGATCGAGATTGATAGGAGCAAAGTCCTCATACCAACAGGCAACTTCAATGAATTGGTCAATAGTGGCAATATGATATCGTAAACGTGGCTGGGGTGGGTCACTTTTACATAATGGTAGGGTTATACTTAATGCCCAGTGATCGCTGATTAAGAATGGGATAACCTCTGTAGTGCTTGGTAAAGAATGCTGATTGTACAAGGCTACATAATCTAATTTGCCCATTAGAAAATGAGTCTTTTTTAAGGGACATAATAGACGTACAGGTCACTTGTGTTGAAGATAATCATAATATTCAACTGTCTTTACAATGGTGCTACCCCCAGAGCCAAGGAGAGGATGACGAGCATTAAAATCTCCACATAATAACACAGTATCATTATGTATCATATTGTCAGGAGGTTTAGGTACCTCTTCACTGTCATGCGGGTTATATACATTAATAATAATGATAGTTTTGCCATCAAGAAATAATCTAACACCGAAATATTCAGCACATGTGTCACGCTTGACATCAATTACTTTAGATGGTATGGAGTTCTTAATATATATACCAAGCCCTCTTGTAGAGGGATTAGCCATATTAGGTTTGTCATAATAAGTGTATCCCGCAATTTTTGCATAGCGAGCACTAGTTCTGACTTCTTGAAGGCAACATACATCAACATCCTCAGCGTGGAGATATTGAGAGAGAGTTGCCTTGCGTTTCTGCAAACTGTTAATGTTCCAAGTAATACATTTCAAATAATTATTTGGAGCCATCGGTCGTTATTTGATCACTTCCAACGTCCATTATCGGATGCAATTCGACGATCCTTGTGGGCTGTTGTCGCTCCAGGAGAGTGACCATCCTTTCTTGGAATTTAGTTTGTTGGAGAGAGAGAGACAGAGAGAGAGAGAGAGAGAGAGAGAGAGAGAGAGAGAGAGAGAGAGAGAGAGAGAGAGAGAGAGAGAGAGAGAGAGAGAGAGAGAGAAAGACAGAGACAGAGTATATGCACATTCTATAAGGAACGTTCAAATCAATTTCTTAGATTTTTTGCCTTGTTGCCTTGATCACTGCCATCATTTCTCTTATCACCCGTATTTCCCACCTCTTCGCCGGCGTCCAGTTAACAAGCAATTGGTAGGATGGCAGGTTGACTACACCCCCTCCTCTCCCTTCCCCTCCCTTCCCTTCCCCTCCCTTCCCTTCCACACCCTTCCCCTTTTCTTCCATCTTAGGTAAAGGGGAGGCGAGGGAGGAGAGAATTGGAGGGGGAGAGGGGGAGAGGGGGAGGAGAGGGAGATGGGGTTGACAAAGCATCACGCGAGATTTTGGTCGCGATAGTGACCCCCAACCCCCCAACCCCCTTCTTTGCGTTAAGAAGATGCTTATCTTGCGGGTGCGGCCGTGCGTGCGTGAGTGCGCGTTCACTCCCTCCAATTGGCTAGGTCTGGGGTCAAGGGGGGAGGGGAGGGGAGGGAGGAGGTCGCAGAGGCCTTTTATGTGTGCACAATGAAACACATAAAAGGAAATCCGAATTAGAGGAGTGGTTCCATTTCTTTTTTCTTCTTCTTCTCTTTCTCTTTTTCTTTTTTTTCAATCTCTTTTCCTCTTTGTGATATGTTCTTGCGGAGAGATGAAGATGAGGGCTGAGATAAAGTCGAATGTCGCGTCAAGGAGGATGCGGTAGGATGAGGTCAGGCGAGGGAGTCTGTGTTGCTCTCTCTCGCTCTCTCTCTCTCTCTCTCTCTCTCTCTCTCTCGCTCTCTCTCTCTCTCTCTCTCTCTCTCTCTCTCTCTCTCTCTCTCTCTCTCTCTCTCTCTCTCTCTCTCTCTCTCTCTCTCTCTCTCTCTCTCTCTCCCTCTCTCTCTCTCTCTCTCTCTTACTCTTTCCTTGACCTCTAACTATCACACTTTTTCTCACTCACTCTCTTTGTCATTCTCTCTCTTACTTTCTAACCCTCACTCTCTCCCTCTCCCCCTCCCCCCTCTCTCTCCCCCCCCCCCTCTCTCTCTCTCTCTCTCTCTCTCTCTCTCTCTCTCTCTCTCTCTCTCTCTCTCTCTCTCTCTCTCTCTCTCTCTCTTTCTTTCGCTCTCTCTCTCTCTCTCTCTCTCTCTCTCTCTCTCTCTCTCTCTTTCGCTCTCTCTCTCTCTCTCTCTCTCTCTCTCTCTCTCTCTCTCTCTCTCTCTCTCTCTCTCTCTCTCTCTCTCTCTCTCTCTCTCTCCCTCTCTCTCTCTCTCTCTCTTACTCTTTCCTTGACCTCCTA
>BOPN01001200.1:306211-311211 GCA_017312705.2 Penaeus japonicus | reverse complement strand
TTTCATTTGTTTTGTGGACGGGCCTAAGTGGCTACGTTTTCGCTCCAAGAAAAACATGTTTTCAACAAAGCATTACTTACCAAATACTCTTAACAAGTAGATGGCTGGTATACGCATCCATTCCAGAAGATTTGTTGATTATAGCACTTGTAGGCTAGTAGTATAAGGTCTATGATTGTCTGGCACGTTCGCTCGAAATGCTGTATGGTTTAGCTTACCTGAAGATGTTGGTTAATAACCGACCCTTTATTCAAAGATGTCAAGTGAAAAAAGTAATAGCAACTTTATTATTTTTCTACAGTCTACTTGGATTATTTGGTAAAAATAAGAATACACTGATTATATTCTATAAAGTAAATATATGATGCCTGGAATCACTGATTTATTATTTTGAATTTGTTAAAATACGTGGAAAATAAAATATCCTAACTGGAACCTGTCTGTTTATTCGGTCATGGGTCACAAACATAACGATGACCCGCGACAGGTAGGTGTAGAATGGGGGGGGGGGGGGTCATGGGTGACAAGTAGGGAGACCAAAGGGACAGAGAACAAACAAGAAAAAAACGTTAAACATAAAGAGGAATTCTGATTTATTTTTCCTTTTCCTTTTTGAATGTTTGCGTTACTATTTTGTTCATGGCACATAGATAAGAGGGATACGATTATATGTATATGTATATACACACACATATATGCGTGTGTGTGTTGTGTGTGTGTGTGTGTGTGTGTGTGTGTGTGTGTGTGTGTGTGTGTGTGTGTGTGTGTGTGTGTGTGTGTGTGTGTGTGTGTGTGCACTCACATCACACCACATGCCGCAGATTTTATATTCCCCACTAAACACAAGTAAACGTTATAAAGTCTCCAACAAAAGTCAACCAGCACTCCAATAATGCGAGCGCCAAAAAGAACAAATATTATCAAGAAAAGGATCAGCTACCGTCTGCCTCTCCGCCTGACCTCCGGCGAAGATAGGCGGATAAGTAAAAGCCGAAGAAACGAAGAACAAACAAATGAATAAATCATTACGACCGAGAGAAGTAAACAAAAAACGAACAAGGGAATAAATTAGACCACGTAGAGATTAAATCATATTTGAGCTCTCTTAGGGCTTGCTTACCGTGCACGTTTCCCTAACCTGGCACATAGCATCTGCAGTGAGTGTATTGTTTACACTGCATTGCTTACACTATCTCTTATCACACAGGCGCTGTACTAACTCGAAAGGTAAATACACCAGATTACAGCCACACCAACAATAACAATCATTATTATTGTCACGCCGCCATCGCCGCCTCACCTGAACGCATAGAAAACGGCAAAGGAAAATGAAGTCCAGGATTATCCCATTAGTTACCTCTCAAGCCTTTGGTCCTTACGTACATCCCTCAGGCTGGATAGGATGCATAGGGATTTCTTAGGATGACCGTGTTGATAAGGATCTGGACGAATCAGATTTAAATGAAAAGGCCAGAAAATGGAAAGTTATTTAAGATATTGTGATGGCTTCTGGTTTTAAGGTGTTGTCTCCTGTGTCTCTTAATGAATTTTATATGATGTTGACAAATACGGGAAATAATGAAAATAATAATATTGGCGATACTCTAGATTCAACATTTTCTAGTGATTAAAAAAATCAAGCAGACATTGGGACATTAACAGTCCTATTGATACTAATAGCGATGATGGTATCATCATTACTAGTAAAGATAATGATGAGAATAACAATTATACTAAAACAAAAATACCCATTGTCATCCTAATTATAATTACCATTATTATTATAATTACAACAATAATGCAAATACTACATCTTACAGACTCCAGAACCGAACAGCCTGATGACGCCCCCGGCAAGAGACAGCAACACCTCACGCCTGAAAAACATCCCTCATATTTGTCTTCAGAGATAACGTCAGCGGAGGGTGCTGAAGCGCTCCGTCTTTCTCTCCCTCTCTTTCTTAAGTTCTCTAATTTTGAAGTGGCTCTAATGACTGCTGATGGTAATACGATAACAGCCCAGCCCCTCAGGTAGTCCCAAGACGCACGGGCTAAAACCGCAAACTCGCTCCTAGCCGAACTTCCCGTTTTCTGTTCGCGCGACGCATCACAGAAAATGGGAAGCCGCGTCGGCGCTGAGAGAATGGGTTTTCACTGGTGATGGATTGCCGGGCAGAGGGAGCGCGGGAAGGCTGTTATTTTCTCTAATTATCTTTTATTTATGGCTGGGTCTACTGCTATCATTTACCACTATTATGAGTACATATACACATATATATCTATTTTTGCATATGCATATGCATACACACACACACACACACACATATATACATATATGATTGTGTGTGTGTATAATTATATATATATGTATATATATGTACATGTGTGTCTGCGTGTGTATGCATATATATATATATGTATATATATATATATATATATATATGCATATCTATGAATATACATGTATGTGTATGTATGTAATATATATATATATATATATATATATATATATATATATATATATATATAAATATATATATATAGCCTATATATATTTATGTGTGTGCATATATAAATATATACATACATGTATATACAGATATAAATATATGCCAATATATACAAATATATAGATACGAAAAATGTGAAAATAATATTAACAGCAACAATGATAAATCAACACTGACAATAATAATATCAATTGTTCTGAAAAATAAAAATACAACGAAAAGTAACAATTTTGAGATAATGATAACAAATACCAAATTGTGAAAAAACCCAGCTGGGAACCATTACAAAAATAAGTTTCATGTGTTTCTAAACCTTCCCCATTCCTCCTTACCCCCCCACCCCACCCCAACCACCCCCCTCACCTCCTTTTCACGCTCTCAGATTCGCTGTGGCCGTGTGGCACTGTGCCTCCGTTTGACACCCGTTGGACCTGAACAAAGGGCACCCTTCGTCCCTCTCTTCTCTGTCTGTCTGTCCAACTGTGTATCTGTCTACCTCTCTCTCTCTCTATCTATCTATCTATCCTTCTCTCTCTCTCTCTCTCTCTATCTATCTATCTATCTATCCTTCTCTCTCTCTCTCTCTCTCTCTATCTATCTATCTATCTATCTATCTCTATCTATCTATCTCTCTATCTCGCTCTCTCTCTCTATCTCTCTATCTATCTATCTATCTAGAGAAAGATAAACAGTGACAGAGACCAATAAAACGATCAGATTCCTCGATCATCAATTATTTATTCAATAATACATCCCATGACAGTCAACCCACATAACCCAATCAAGGCCTTTTCTCTTTATCTCTCTCTTTTTTTCTCTCTCTTTATCTTACTCTCTGTCTCTGTCTCTCTTTTTTTTTCTCTCTCTCTTTATCTCTCTCTTTCTCTCTCTCTCTCTCTCTCTCTCTCTCTCTCTCTCTCTATCTCTCTCTCTCTTCCTTCCCCCCTCACTAAAAGTGTCGTCTATCGCAGTATATAAGAAGAAAAAATAAAGAGACAGATATACACAGCAACACCAAAGGCCATTTAGGATAGGAGGAGGGGAGGGAGGTAGGGGGAGGTGAAACCAGGAGGGTATCGGGGAAGGGCAGGGGGGTGGGATAGAGAGAGCCATTCTCGGAGATGGAGGGGGAGGGGGTGGAAGGGGGGAGGGAGTGCCAGTCATGCCTAGTCCAAATGATGCTAATTACTTACTTCGAGGCTAATCCGGAGTCAGCTGTGGACGGGAGATGTCTATTTATGTGGTGTTGTGATGCTGCGTTTGCTTGTATGTTATGCTAGTGATGATGGTGGTAATGCAAATGAACAGCATTGGCATTATCTTTATTATCATTATTGCTAATATCATTATTATTGTTATTATTTTTAATTATCATTATTAAAATTATCATTATCTCCATTGACATTATTATTATTACCATTATCATCATTATTACTATTATTATTTTTGTCATTATTATCATTATTGATAAAGATAACAACAGTAATAAAGGTTAAGATGATAATAATCCTATTAATGATTACATCAATTCCAATAATACTAGAATTGATATGATCATTACCATCAGTATAATTATTATTAGTAGTATTATAATTATTATCATTGTCTTCATTGTTGAGTGTTATGATTATCCGTACCCTTGCAATATCTATGATCTTTATTGTCAATGATATGACGCCGTTATTATCATCGTCATGCTTTTTAAGGGATAAGGATCATATAATTAATAAACCACTATAATTACATAATATCTTAGAAACAATAAAGCTTGTTTTTCAAAATTTTCCATCAATTACATTACATACATACATTTTTTTTCGATTAATTCAATTATTCCAAAAGCGGAAAGTTACGGCTTTTTAAAGTTACTCAAATCTCATGATCAGTTTCTTATACTATAATGGATAAGCAAGATTTCTCTCTCTCTCTCTCTCTCTCTCTCTCTCTCTCTTTCACTATCTATATATTTATCTATATATCTATCTCTATCTCTCACTCTCTCTCTCTCTGTCTCTCTTTCTCTTTCTCTCTCTCTCTCTCTCTCTCTCTCTCTCTCTCTCTCTCTCTCTCTCTCTTCTCCCCCCCCCTCTCTCTCTCTCTCCCTCTCTCTTCCCCCCTCACACGGGGTCACCCAAAACCCAAGTGCCATGGGAAAGCTATGTCAGGTCACTTTACTGAGGGGAACGGCTGACAAGGAGGAGGGGAGGGAGGTAGGGGGGGAGGTAAAACCAGGAGGGGGTATCGGGGAAGGGCAGGGGGGCGGGATAGAGAGAGCCATTCTCGGAGATGGAAGGGGAGGGGGTGGAAGGGGGGAGGGAGTGCCAGTCATGCCTAGTCCAAATGATGCTAATTACTTACTTCGAGGCTAATCCGGAGTCAGCTGTGGACGGGAGATGTCTATTTATGTTGTGTTGTGATGCTGCGTTTGCTTGTATGTTATGTTAGTGATGATGGTGGTAATGCAAATGAACAGCATTGGCATTATCTTTA
>BOPN01001200.1:242500-247500 GCA_017312705.2 Penaeus japonicus | reverse complement strand
GAACAATATGGAAGAGAAGTGGAAAGCGAAGAAGAAAGAAGAGGGAAAAGAAGGAGACAAAAGGCAAAAAACAAGAATAGAGGAGAGAAGAAGAGGGTAAGAGAGAAAGACAAGAGAGCGGAAGAAGGGAATGGAGAAGAAGAGGACGGTTCGAAAGGGACGTCGAAGGTACCAAGGGACACGATCTTGGCCTTACCGACGTCCTTGGATTGATCGCTCACATGCAAAAATCAGGGAGGCGCCGCAGAGGGTAACCAGAGCCCCGACCGCCGCCACGCCCCCCAATGCAGATGAGTGTTGCTGAAGGGGAGGGCATTGTCATCATGCCCCTCGCGCGGCCCTCCCTCCCCTACCTGAGCCCGTGTCTCGCCTCGTCCCTTTCTTTCCCTCTTTCTTCCCATGTCTCTCTGCCTTTTTTTCCTCTTCGCCTCTGACCTGTTCCTTCTCCGCTCCGCCCCGCCCACGCCCACATAGTTGTTCATCCGGTCCTCTTTGGACTACCTCTGGGTAAGGAGAGAAAGAGGGGGAGAGGGTGGAGAAAGAGAGAGAGAGAGAGAGAGAGAGAGAGAGAGAGAGAGAGAGAGAGAGAGAGAGAGAGAGAGAGAGAGAGAGAGAGACGAGAGACGAGCAGGCATATACACAGAGAAGAAGAGAGAGGGAGGGATAGATATAGACAGGAAGATAGATAGGAAAGAGAGAGGAAGGGATAGATAGGAAAGAGAGAAGGAGGGATAGATAGATAGACAGGAATCTAGATAGGAAAGAGAAAGGGAGGAATAGATAGATGGACTGACAGATAGATATGAAAGAGAGAGCGAGGGATAGATAGACAGACAGGAAGATAGATAGGAAAGAGAGAAGGAGGGATAGATAGAGAGACAGAAAGAGATAGATAGATAGATAGATAGATAGAGAGAGAGAGAGAGAGAGAGAGAGAGAGAGAGAGCAATGGCTAATTCAGAAAGAACTCAAAACTGAAGTAGATAAAAATCACCCACCATGAACCATACAAAGAATTCCTCATACCAGCTTTGTAAAACGAGACGACTTCAATCCCGATAACTGGACCACTCAGCCCACACGCTAAAATCCTTTGGGTAATTCCTTCCTAAGCGTTAAGTGCTTCCCCCCCCCCCCCCACCCTTTAACCTCCATATTTATTCCGCCGCCCCCCCCCCCCCTTTCGCTTTTCTTTTAAATTTCAGTTTTTCTTTTTCTTTTCTTATTGACCGAAACCAGACCTTAAAGGTTTTAGCATTGTTTTTTTTTTGTAAGCAATCACACCCTCTTCCCCATAGAGCTCTGTTTGAGTAGTCTTCATCTGACACGAAACGCTGGCACCGCTCTCTCATGATCGCTATCTACTGTCGTGAGGAAAGGAGGCTGGAGAACTGGGTCTTCGGCTTTCTGGTGCTTGAGGTGAGGGCCCAAAGGAGCGGCTTATGTGTTAGGGAATTCATTTTCCAAAATGTCTAATGTCTCTCTCTGTCTCTGTCTCTGTCTCTCTCTCTCTCTCTCTCTCTCTCTCTCTCTCTCTCTCTCTCTCTCTCTCTCTCTCTCTCTCTCTCTCTCTCCCTCCTCCCCTCTCTCTCTCCCTCTCTCTCTCTCTCTCTCTCTCTCTCTCTCTCCCCTCTCTCTCTCTCTCTCTCTCTCTCTCTCTATCTCTCTCTCTCTCTCTCTCTCTCTCTCTCTCTCTCTCTCTCTCCTTCTCTCTCTCTCTCTCTCTCTCTCTCTCTCTCTCGCTCTCTCTCTCTCTCTCTCTCTCTCTCTCTCTCTCTCTCTCTCTCTCTCTCTCTCTCTCTCTCTCTCTCTCTCTCTCTCTCTCTCTCTCTCTCTCTCTCTCTCTCTCTCTCTTTCTCTCTCTCTCTCTCTTAAATATGTTCGAGAAAGCTTATTAAAATGTAGGTATACCATTTCCTCAAGAAATCTATCTAGGATATTGGCAGCGAAAATGCTTAATGCATTGCAATGTTTTCCTTCCAACTTTTTCAAGGGTCTGTACTTTAGAAATACGTTCGTGGCTAATATTGAAATCGCTAATGAAGGCAAACATGAATAAAGGTTGTCTAACAAGGAGGGAGCAGGTCATTTAATGAATATATAGCAACCAGAGACATACAGATGACTTCAAAAACAAAGATGATAAATTTTCGAAGAAGTTAACAGACATGTTAATAAACAATAATAACACACGATCCCATTAAGTCCATCTTAAATGAGACCTCAGGAATGATGTCAACTCATTACGCTTTCAGAAAACGATTCTTAATGACTTCCACTTTTTTAACTACCCTTTATCCCGATAATGGCTATGCCTACGTCAGTTAACAACCCTTGAGTAATTATGAAAGTAGGCCTAGAAAGACTAAAGAGCAAGTACGTCGACTCCTTTCTTTTGGCATCTCTGCCGTGGGTCCTGAAGGCATTGCTTCTGAGAATAATGGCGTACCCCTTCTCTTCTCACCCACCCCCTCTCCCCTCCCCTCTCCCCTCCCCCTGTCAATTTTCCAAACTATTTCTTTCTTTTTTTGAAAACCGGTAACGACCCTGGACTGCTTGTTCTCTCGTTGGTCTCCAAATTCCATCGACTGTGGCATTTTGCGGCCATGTAAAGGCTCTCTTTGGAATCTTACTGCTATTATTTTATTGTCATTATTCTATCCTCCTCTCCTCCTCTTTCTCCCCTCCTCCCCTTTTCTTCTTTTGCCTCTTTTCCCTGCCACCCTCTCTTCTCAAACGCTTTCCCTCTCTCTCATCTCCCCCTCCACACAGTAGCCATCAGGGACAAACACCTTACTTTGTCTCCAGTGTTTACCGTCGCTCAGGAATGCCAAAGTCCCCCCTCCCCCCTCTCATCCACCGGCATTGTAATGACCGGTAATGGATTCACAACGATGGACAACCGACCAATCCTTTCTCTCTGACTCTCCCCCCCCCCCCCCCCACCCCCACCACTGACAGTCCTACAGTCCAATAGTCACCGCCGCCACCCCACCCCCCCACCCTCCCCCTCCATCCTATATCCTTCCAGGTCCTTACTGTCAACTTGTCTTAGGGTCTAAGGGCTGTTTAAGGAGAGGAGGGACTTTACCGGGTAGTTTCTCTACGCTTTCCATTTATAGGAGAGACTTCCTGTTTTCCGTCTTTCCCCGTTCGGAGATGGATGTGGCGAATCACTGAATGTGTGCTCTGTCTTTCGAGTGCCTGTGATTTCGGGTGGAAAATAGTATCTACCTGTCTCTCTCTCTCTCTCTCTCTCTCTCTCTCTCTCTCTCTCTCTCTCTCTCTCTCTCTCTCTCTCTCTCTCTCTCTCTCTCTCTCTCTCTTTCTTATTCTCTCTCTCTCCCTTTGTCTCTGTCTCTCTTTCTCATTCTATCTCTCTATTCCTTTCTTTCTCTTTCTCTCTCTATCTCTATCAATCTAACTAACTATATATATATATATATATATATATATATATATATATATATATATATATATATATATGTATATATATATATATATCCAGATGAATGCAAAATAAAAAGCGATAATCGCAGATAGTTAGACCAACAGAACGGCGGAATGAATGGCCACACACACACACGGGAATAAACTTCGACTTCTTACGCAGGCTACCGACATGCCATCACCATCATCTCTTTGGCTTTTGTCCAGGCGCCTTTTGAAGGATTTGGGTGCTTTCTCCTTGAAATCTTATGCTTGACAGTGCTCTCTCTATCTCATTTGCTTTCTATATCTATATCATTTGTTCTCTCTCTCTCTCTTCCTCCCCCCCCCTCTCTCTCTCACTCTTCCTCTCTCCCTCTCTCTCTCTCTCTCTCTCTCTCTCTCTCTCTCTCTCTCTCTCTCTCTCTCTCTCTCTCTCTCTCTCTCTCTCTCTCTCTCTCTCTCTCTCTCTCTCTCTCATACACACACACACACACACATACTAACACTCAAACTTCCCCTATTTA
The DNA here is from genome assembly GCA_017312705.2 of Penaeus japonicus. Lineage (NCBI taxonomy): Eukaryota > Metazoa > Arthropoda > Malacostraca > Decapoda > Penaeidae > Penaeus > Penaeus japonicus. The sequence continues at coordinate 243,544 of BOPN01001200.1, read as the reverse complement.
ATTTCTCTTAGTTGTTCTGTATGTTATTCCCCCTTTTTTCTTCTTCAGATCCAAGATTTTTTTTCTCTCTCTGCATCAGCTTCTATTTTTGTTTTTCTCCTTGCCCTGTTTCATATCTCCATCTTCCTCCTTTTACTTTCTATTTCCATGATTAATATATAAACTATATCGACAATCTCTCTTTTCTTCATTAAAAAATTCCGTTCTTTTATTTTCTCCCTCCCTTTATTTCCTTTAATTCTATATTCTTACTTATTCATTCTCTTCTCTCTTCTCCACTTCCCTTCCTTTTTCCTTTAATGACCGAAAAAGCAATATCTATTTACTCATGGAGCGGGGTAGAGGGTGGGGTGGGGTGGGGGGGGGGGGGTCACGGCACTTTATTCGAGGGATCGTTAGACTATGAATGGAAAAAAAGGTTGATTTCCATGGTCGGTTTTTCAGTATATATCGAATGAAGGAATACTAATTTAGTTGGAGACTCTCCGATATCAAAAGGTTTCAATTTTGTTGTCTTGTCTTGGCTTCGTCATTTTTAGCTGGTTTTATTTTGAGAGGAAATTAGTCATGTAGATTTGGTTATCTATTTTTTTTCCTAATGTATGGACAATTTGTATAAGGTTCGAATTAGGCGATGTACATTGATAAAGGAAAGAGAGAGAAAAAATAGAACAGTCGTTTGATAAGTTTTAGCTTCAGGCTTCCTGGAGTTTCAGACAACTTTCCGTTTTCTATGGCGGGCTTTCAGAGCGTGCCATGAAATGACCTGACCTTCTGAGGGAACCCGAGGTCACCACAATGGAGTTAAAAGACTCAAAGGAGACCTTCTAAAGACCTATTTTTTCCTCTTCGCTCCTTTTCCGTCAAGTTTTGACCCTCGTGTGCCTACGTGTATGCACTGACCTGACATGACTTTAAATGACCTACCTTTCATCCTTTATTGACCTTTCTCTCCTCCCGTGCCCCTGTTTCTCGCTAGGGGTCACGAGGGCCAAACAAGAGGCCAAGGTGTGTTCCCACGACCCTTCCTTTATGCGCCTTTGA
>BOPN01001200.1:227500-232500 GCA_017312705.2 Penaeus japonicus | reverse complement strand
TAATGGACGTCTCTGTCCATGGAAGATCTTCGATGATCTGCCCTTCTTGTTTTCGTCGCTACTGCTCCTCCTTCGGGGTCTCTGGGGCGGCGGGAGGCGAGGCTCCGAGGCGCTCTCACCTGACGGAGATGGAAGGGGATAGGAAGGAGACATAACTAAGGATTTTGACCGTCATTTGAATTTATTTTTTTGGGAGGGAACCGCGGATATGAAGTAAAAATGACCAAGTATTTCGATCATCGTTTTACCTTATTTGATTTTTTTGATTTTTTATTCTGGTGTTATTCAGATTGAATTGGGAGAGAAAGAGAAGTGGGAGATGAAAGGGAGAAACAAAGACAAGAGAACGTGACAAACAAACACAGGAATAGTGAGGAAGAGAGGAGAAAACGAGAGGGAGAGATAGAGAAAACCAGAGATGGGGATAGTGAGAAAGAAAGAGAGAGAAAGAGGGGGGGAGAGAGAGAGAGAGAAAGAAAGAGAGAGAGAGAAAGAGAGATTTAGAAGGAGAAAAAGAGAGAGGCGCCATACAGACAGACTGAGAGAATATTACACCCTTCAACTACAAGTTATCCGCTGACCACCTTACTCAGCCCAGCGACCGAACACCGTTTTTATGCTTCCGTGCATCGGTAATCGCTTGGTTTACGCTCTAGTAATTAACGGACAAGCATTGGCGATTTGAAATGTTAAATGATCGCAGAAGTAAAAAATCTTGGTAGTCACTTCTCACTAGTATTTCCATTGTCTCAGCGTGGTGGCTTCTCCCAAATATAATTATATGTTAATAAGGGTATTATTTACAGGTAGACCTGTCAGCGTGTTAGACCTTCTGAGTATATACCTGCAAACACGTAAACAACACACACACACGTATACACACGCACAAACACACACACACTCATTATATATATATATATATATATATATATATATATATATATATATATATATATATATATATATAATACACACACACACACACACACACACACACACACACACATATATATACATACATACATATATATATGTTTGTATGTATGTATATTCAAGCATGTATACAGAGCATGTGAGTGTGTGCGTATGCATGTGAGTGTGTAGGTCAGTGTGCGCGTCTCCGATCTCTCATTACTCGATGTCTATTATCGATAATTTCCAATGTACTCATTTTCGTAAAATGGAAAGTAGTGTAAATTACACGTTACCCTACCTCCGACCCCCTCCCTCGGTCCCCTCCCCCCGAGAGAAGAAACCGCGCGCCCCCCCCCCTTCTCCCCTCCCCTCCTCGGTACCAATTCCCAGTCCAAGCTTAGCAAGCAACTCGCATCCTTATGAACCTGCAGACGGGCGTGTGTTTACGTGTATCTGCGCGAGACCATTTTCACGGGGACAAAGTAGCATATTTCTGCGCGGGTGTCGCCTTACCGGGTGAACGAGGGCGGGAGGGTGCCAGCGGGTACCAGGGGGAGGGTGCCACGGGTGCCAGGGGGAGGGTGTCTCCTCTGCCACTGTTGTAGAATGACCACGTGACCCGCAGTGTGTTTGTCGGTGTTATCTCTCTGTTCAGTTATTTGTGTGATTTTTGTTGCAATTGATATGTTTCGTTGATGTGGTTTGACTGGCAGAAAAGGATAGTAATGATATGTTCAGTGACAGTAGTGGCAACAAATAATGATTATAATGAATAATGAAAAGGTAATGAGTGGCAAAAAAGTGTTTGCAAATGAAAGGATAAACAATTACATTATTCAAATACTAAGATTATTCAACATTTCGTTTAAGATACATTCAATCATATCATTTCGAAGCTGGAAAAATAACTTTGCAGTATTACAAACAACATCGCATAACAACAAAAGGAATTAATAACATATAGAATATACTACTTCAAATTCCCATCAAAGTTCTAGTCACCAAAGAACATGTGAACATACGAACAAAACGAAAATCAAGGTGACACATCGAGATTGGCAGTTAGTCATCAGGGTGTAAACATGCCCACCCCCCCCAACACACACACTCCTCGGTCCCTACCCCTCCTCCCTTCTTTTCTCTCATTCCACCTCCCCCATTCCTCTCTCTCTCTCTCTCTCTCTCTTTCTCTCTCTCTCTCTCTCATCTCCCCATCTCCCCCTATTCTACCTCCATTCTCTCTTCCCGTCTCACCCCTCCCTCCCCCTCCCGAAAAAAGGCTGCCATGGATCTCGGTTCACTGGCTGGCGGTTCTGACACCTGATGCCTGCGGTCGTTTCCTTGGCGAGGGAGGGGAGGGGAGGGGAGGGTCGGAGAGGGGGCGAGGGAAGAGGGGAATGCAAACGGGAGGAGGGGTGGGAAAAAGAGATTGAGGAGAAGGGAGAGGGAGAGAAAGGACAGAGGAGAGAGATAGAGAGAGAGAGAGAGAGAGAGAGAGAGAGAGAGAGAGAGAGATACACAAAGATGCGAAACATGAGGATAAAAATCTCTTTCTCTCTCTCTCTCTCTCTCTCTCTCTCTCTCTCTCTCTATATATATATATATATATATATATATATATATATATATATATATATATATATATACATATATTTATATATATGTATATGTATATATATATATATTATATATATGTATGTATGTATATCTATCTATCTATCTATCTATCTATCTATCTATCTATATATATATATATCGATGTATGTATGTATGTATGTATATATCTATATCTATCTATCTATATACATATATATATATATATATATATATATATATATATATATATATATATGCATATGCTAATGTATACAGAAGTTTGTGCGGGAATGTATATATGTACTGTTCTTTTTTACTTCTTTCTTTGTTTATGTGTGCACGTCTAGAAAAAATAACATCAATAAAACATTTTTATAATGTTTCCTGAAATCCTAAACGTGAAAAAAGTGAAAAAAGGAGCAACAGAAACAGATACAAAATTTAATTTTCCTGAAACAACTTTCGGTCACCCGTGAAGGAGCTAAATAGATCACAAACAAGCAAACGACAGAGTTCTCCGAGGTCAAACGATAAATAGTAACCGAGATTGACCAGCGCCGTGACCCTGTGACCTGACCTGCCTTTGAAAATCCCACTTCCTCTTCACCTCACCAAGTCCTTGGGTCAAGTGCTTAATTCCTTGGTAAGGAGAATTCTTAAGAAAATCGTAGCTTTATTAGGCTCGATGGCTATAAATAGTAACATTTTTTTTCTGACTATATATATATATATATTATTTTTGGAAATTAAAGGTTAGGCTTTGTATATTGACTATGATCCGAGAAAACATGACGATAATTAGGAATATTTCTTTAGAGTTTTTATATTTTTTAACTTAATGTAGGTCCAGTGATGAAAATAAAGGAAAAAACCGCACAGCTCCTCATCTGCTCGCCACCTTGGGAACGTAAAATGTGTTCTAAAACAATAAAAAAAAAAATCTGCCCAGGCTACCATGGGAAAGTGTCGTAACAGACGGTCTGGGGGAAACACGCCCATGTTCTTCGAGTGTTTCCCTGCAAGGAATTCATCTGTTTCTCATCAAGGGGAGGAGAGGGGGGAGGGGAAGGGGAGGGAGGGGTGAGCGAGGGCGACCGTAAGAGAAGGCGAAAAAGAGACACTTGTTTGATTACTTTCTTTCTTTCTTTCGGTGTGTATTTCTGTGCCCTAAGGTGAATTAAGGTGAATTACTGGTTAGTAAGATCTTGTGTGAATGTTTTTAATCATAATTCTGTTTGAACGACTTTCACTTCACTTTCTTTCCTTTTTCTGTTAAAGCATTGGGAAGGATAGTCCACATTCCATTACTGCCAACGACGCGCCGAGGTTGGGTTTTTAGCAACGCTTTTATTAAGGTTATAGATATATCTTTAAGCTTAATTCTCTGTCAGATTAGAACATATCTATCGCTGCTATCGTTACGTTCGTAAGATAGATATATTGATTAACACAAATGTCGTAAAATGACTCAAATGCTTCTTGATATTGGGGTGTTTGGCATCTCGTGAGGGGATGGTGGGGTACTGCCTCGGGCGAAAACCTTAATGACGTTGAAACCGTATATATCAAACATATATTTTCTTTCTAAACATAAAATGAAGAAGGGACTATAATATATTTCAGGAGAGATGTAACATATTCTATGCTTTTAACTATCTTGACATCCACCAACAGAACCAAGGATAGGGAAACTTGGCCATGCCTCGCTCGAGCCCGAAAAAGATACAAGTCCACTTTTTTCATATTAGGCGATACGAATCATTCTGGCAGAATTTCGCTCGCCATGAGGGGCAGGTGTTGGAACAGCGTAGCTTTGGCTCGGTCTACACATGGCGTACGAATTCCAGAGTCCTGGGAACGAGGATCTCAGCGACGTTCTCACGGTGCCCTCGGGTGGCTGCCTGGCGCGACGATTTGCGTTTTTGACTTTTCGTTTTCTACCCTCTGTGGCTCTTTTTAAAATTTTCTATTGTACCAACGTATAAAATGTAATGCATAGATTCATTGCAATAAATAAATTTATATACAAAGTTTTACTTGAAAGAGAATATGTAATAAAGTATTAATTTGGGTGGCGGTCTCTGGCAGCGCATACCCTCTGCCCGCGGCGCAGCTCGTGTCGCGCACACACCTGCCACGAGGCATCACGTGCCCATGACGTCACGGGACGGGCGCGTATAAATACCGGCGCGACCGAGCCAAGGCAGCATACTCATTCCAACTCTCGAGTCGTACACAACCACTCGCTCGTCAACTCATCCAACATGGCTGTTATTGGCAACAAGAAGACTTCTCTCTTCAGCATCCACAGCCTGAAGAAGGCTATCAAGAAGCTTATTAAGAAGACTCGCCCCTCCAAGGAGGAGAAGAAGGTCGCCGAGGAAGTCGTCCGTGTGGACTTTGAAGCCGAGATCGAGGACAACTCAAGCCAACGAGGCTCTCGAGGCCCGCCTGCTCCAGATGATCGAGGCTTCCCCCGCCACACTCGG
>BOPN01001200.1:215000-217500 GCA_017312705.2 Penaeus japonicus | reverse complement strand
CCCCGTCATCGCATAATGACTCTTGATCAAACAGAGAAGACCTTCACAAAGGTCCCTCTGCAAACAACGGAAGCGTCAGCGATCATTAGCCTCATTGACAACATAACAATCGCGCACAAGAGACATAAGACTTCACATTTCCCTCTCCTTTCTCCTGCCTACGAGAAGCAAACACAGGACACAAAGAGCAGGCACAGGAGAGCTTAGAGCCCTCGTCTACCGCCCGCCAAGGGATGAGGGATAATGCGGCCGATTTAGACCTCTAATTTATGAAACAATGGACGGGTTCCGAACGGAAGACAATGCATAGGTGTAATCCAGCGTCCAATCTCGATAATCCCGGAGGTCACGGGGCGATGCCGGAGGAGGTCAGGGTCTTTGGAGCGAGGTCAGGCTTCTAGGTTATTTTTTTTGCTCTTCTTGCGCTCGTGCTAGAAGTTAGTTAGGTTTCATTGCAGAAAATATGATATGCTCGATATCTCTCAAGAAAGCAACCTCTAAAAGATACTACGAATAGAGAGCTAGAGAGCGAGAGAGAGAGAGAGAGAGCGAGAGAGAGAGAGAGAGAGAGAGAGAGAGAGAGAGAGAGAGAGAGAAAGAGAGAGAGAGAAAAGAAAGAGGTGGGGGAGATGTAAATGTAGAAAAAGTCATAAATAGACATATAGCTATTGTGCTGTAGATAGATAGATAGATAGATAGATAGATAGATAGATAGAGAGAGAGAGAGAGAGAGAGAGAGAGAGAGAGAGAGAGAGAGAGAAGAAGAAGAAGGGGGGAGAAACAGAGAAAGAGAGTCGACAATCGCATGCGTAAATTCCCTGGAGCTGTAACGCGTGTCCGGATTTAAGCAAGGGAAGAGGGAGGGGACGCAAATAAATGGTAATCCTTGTTTTAGTACGAAGGGCACGGAGATAAAACGGACGACAGGGAGGTAGAAGGAAGAGGTAGGAGGGGGAGGGGGAGGGAGTAAGGACCGAAAGAGGGTGGGGGGGAGGGGAATAGTAAGAGCCAGTAAGTAGGGAAGGGAAGGGGGGGGGGGAGAGGAAGGGGTAGATCTTAGGAGGAGTAAAAACAGAAAGGAGAAAAAAGAAGGAAAAGAAGATTTGGCGTCGAACTGATCCCTTCCGGCTGAGATTCTTTGCAGATTCCGTGTTTGAGATCAAGACCGATACGTCGATGTGGACCGTAGATACGAGGTAGATAAAAAAAAGTAGATAAAAAAAGGGACGAAGGGATAGAATAATGGCTTCGTCGGGACGGAAATAGCCACAGAAACCTATCGGGAATTTGTGATTTGCATTTTTTTGTGTGAATCTTAAAAGGCTGAGGTGATTACAGACAAGATAAGGATTCCTGTACTTTTCTTATCCACTTTATCTGCGTTTTAAGATGTTTATTTTTGTGCTTCGAACAATAGAAAGATTAATATTTCGATGAGGACTTCGATAAATGACTACGGTACTTGGGGGATTCGATGTGGCTATCAGAACTTTAAAAGAAATTTTAAATTATCTGTGAAATTTGCTGATCATGTTGAAAATCACTGTTGCAATTGCGCTATATAGATTTAGTTAATGGTTATGGACATTGATATCAAAAGCTATGAAAATGAAACTAATTCTAATATGAACCATACTGATAATGACAATGATGATAAGGACAAGAATGAGGAAAATATCAGTAATAATGATGACAATACTTATGACGACAGTGATAACAATAATAATGATGATAATATCAATAATAAGGATGATAAAGATGATAATATGAACAATAGTGATGATAATAACATGATTAATGATAATGCTAATCTTGATGATGATGATGGTAGTAATAATAATAATTATAAAGATGATAATCAAGATGACAATGATAATGATATTAATTAATGATGATGATAAAAATAACAGAGATGATGATAATGCTAATCTTAATGATAATAGCAATAGTAGTAGTAGTAATAATGATAATGATTATGATAAAAAGATGATAATAATATTGATAAGTTATAACAAACATGATTGTATTTTTTTATTCTTTATATCATGAATATTAGCATTTGTAGTGGTTGCACCGCTGTCATCGTTCATATCATATATGCTATCAGTGTTATCAACATCAGCTTCGTTACCATCATTACTATGATAACAATTATTATTACTATGACTATGCTTAACATTATGAATATTTTCAGTAGCATTATTGGCTGTTGCTATTGTTGTTGAAATAAAAGCATACAAATTATAGATAATAATGCCTTCAAATCATTCCTTTTTCTCAAATAACCTCAAGGGAAATCGATCCCTAGACCAATTATTTCTACTCAGCTTAGGTTACGTCAAAGAAAAAGCTAAAACCGAAGGAGTTGTATTTGGGGGAAAGATTATGAAGCGCCGCCTCTTTGATCTGCTGTCTTCGGCTTGAAAAAAAAATCGGTCGTCAAGCCATTTCTCTTTGCGAAATGGACTACTTACTATTTACTGGTTGCTTACGGACTGGA
>BOPN01001200.1:202500-210000 GCA_017312705.2 Penaeus japonicus | reverse complement strand
TATATATATATATATATATGTGTGTGTGTGTGTGTGTGTGTGTGTGTGTGTGTATGTGTGTGTGTGTGTGTGTGTGTGTGTGTGTGTGTGTGTGTGTGTGTATATATATATATATATATATATATATATATATATATATATATATATATATATACATATACACTGGAATGTGTATCTACACTGTGCATGTGTAGTTTGATAGATATTTATAGGAACACATACACACAAACACACGTGTCTATGTGTGCGAATGGGTGTGTGTAACCTAAGGGTCGTTATTTGATAAGAATGCTTCATAAGTAAAACTATTAATCCATGGCGTGCGACTTATCAACAAGCATTATTTTTATTATTTGGCAATGGTGGCAAACTCATCTCCTCCCTCTCTCTATCTATTCGTTTGTCTGTTTCTGCAATTCTCTCTCTCTCTCTCTCTCTCTCTCTCTCTCTCTCTCTCTCTCTCTCTCTCTCTCTCTCTCTCTCTCTCTCTCTCTCTCTCTCTCTCTCTCTCTCTCTCTCTCTAATCATCTTCCTACATACAACTATTATGTATCAATATGAATTTGGCACGCGTGCCAAACTAGGCACGCAAGGGAATTGACTGATAATGCTGAAGATGATAAAGATAACAGTGATGATTATGACGATGATAATGATAATAGAAATGAAGATAATAATGATAGTGATGATAATAATAGTAACGATGATAATAATGAGAAAGAGAATGAGAATGATATACAAGAAACGGAGAGGGGGAGGAAAAAAGTAGTATTGCATTCGAGTAAGTCTACTACTTTTTGCATCATGAAGGAGTAGTATTTAATTGCAAAATGACTGTTTTGTTTACATACTTGTGGTATCACAAGTATCACTAAAGCTAAGTGCAACAGACAAAAGGTCATAGCTGACACGCAAGAGGTTTATAAACTAGAAATCCATACAGCATTGGCACGTTGCATTCAAAAGGTTGCCGACCCCTGGTGTAGAGAAGGGGGATGTGTCTATTTCTGTCTGATTGATGTGATAAGCTAAAGGAAAAAGCACACCACTCCACGACCCACTATGACCTCTCTTCAAGTTGAAAATGGGAAAGAATGAGACTCGGGCAAAATTTGCATACAACGCGTTCTAATTAGAGCCCCCTCGCCATCTAATTTGAATATCGTCTCCAAAAATATACATCAATTTCTCTAGACATTTTCCATGATATACGACGCCCTTCTTTGACAAGCGCCCCCGCTGAGAAGACGTGTGCCCCCTCCCCCCCCTCCCCCCTCTCCGTCTCAGCGGTGACCTTGTCTGACCTGTCTCCCAACCTTACCTCCGCGGTGTCCTTACCTCGCCCCTCCCTCACCCGCGCCCACGACCCTTCGCCGGCACCTCTCTATTGTTCTCGAGCACAAAGGGACCCCAAAGGACCCCAAAAGACCTCATTGTTTCGCAAATGAGGGACGAAGGGGACGAGGCTCGGCGAGTCTCACCCCGGCCTCATCCTTCGTCAGGTGAACCTCAGGGTTGCTAATTGGGCGCCGCTCAGGATGGGCAGGTCGGGAGAGCGCCTTCTCGCACGTGTCCTTGGGGAGTTGCATCATCGCTGCTTCATGTACAAGAGGAATTTCATTTGTTCGTAATCATATTTCTATTTTTTCTTATTCAGTGTAATTTTGTATTTATTCCTTTCTGGATATTATCATCTCTATCCTCCATTGATTTATGCATTTAGAATAATCCTTTTTATTTTTTCTTGTCTGTATCCTTCATACTTTTGGATTCATGCGTAAATTAATTCAAAATCATAAATGTATTCTCACATATAGTAATAAAAGAATAATCTGTTCAGAGGACTTTTTCATACTTACTCCTGCAACATTTTCCATCCGTTGCAGAGCCCGGCGCAGCAAATGCACCGCACGCACCTTTTCAATCAGTTGATGAGTCTCTGTTAATTGAATTAATGCGCGTCCTCCCCGTGCCTTGACCCTCCAATTTCAATCCCTTATCCCTCCCACACCAGTGACCTGGCCTGACCTTAGGGCGAAGGAGGGGAGTTCCCTGAAGGGTGGTGGGCATCGGATTTTGGAAAAGGGGCGTATGAGAGGGGGGTCAAGGGTGGGTGGGAAGGCGTCATGGGCGGGGCAGGGGGGGCGTCACCTCTCACTTCGGCAAGGATAATGAGAAGTGTGGCAGAGTCACCCTTGTGAGTGTGTGCGTGTGAGTGAGCGTGTATGTGTGTGTGTGTGTGTGTGAGAGAGAGAGAGAGAGAGAGAGAGAGAGAGAGAGAGAGAGAGAGAGAGAAAGAGAGCGTGTCTCTTTCCTCTCCACTGATATTTAGTATATCTCCATGAATTTCTATCCTCACATGCAAAAATGTATGCTTTATGATAATCCCTCTTTATCACCTTTCCTAGAAATCAACACTAACACGAATAGATGCTTCACCCACAAAATGTAAATTATAAATATAGCAAGCTTTACCACACTCCCCGGCAGTATCACATGACCACTTCTTGACCTACCCGGACGGCTAAGACTCCTTCAGAGGTCATATCATCATCTTATACGCGAGAGGTCACACTCCCGACGGGGTCATGAGTCCTGACAGGGTCACATGCCCGTGTCAACCTTTACACCTGACCTGATGTACACGCTTGCAGGGGGTCAGGAGCGTGTTAATGTGAGCCCATCAGTAACAACGCGTTCTTTAAGTTCCTGAAATATTTAAGGCATCATTCTTTCTCTACCATGTATGCAATCGACATCATATATAGGGTTAGGGTGAAGATAATTATTAAGGGGAAGAAGGATTGATATTTGCGTATAAGGCTCTCAGTATATGTATATATATATATATATATATATATATATATATATATATATATATATATATATACTTTTTTTTTTGTTATTTAAGTAAAGAGAATTTTCTATCCTCCCCCTTCTTCTTTTTCCAACTGTCTGATTGAAATTAGTAGATTATTTGTTTTCACGGAGCATTTTTCCTTTACGATTCACAGCTCGTTTTCAGTACATTAATGATTTATCTATGATGATAATATACGTGTTTATGTGTGTGAGTGTGTATATATATATGTATGCAAGTATATGTGACAATATAACTAACTCTCTGTATATATATATATACATATATATATATATATATATATATATATATATATATAAATACATATATATATATATATATATATATATATATATATATATATACATATATATATATATATATATATATATATATATATATATATATATACATATATATATATATATATATATATATATATATATATATACATATATGTATGTACGTATGTATACATACACACATCCATATATTCTTATTCCTGGCACTCCGAACATGAGATGATCCCCAGCCCAGCGTGACGTCTCCCTAACTCTCACAATTAAGGTATAATTTGAGCCATCACTAACAAGCATGGGAGAACACTCGAGTTGCCTTTGATAATTCCGAAGGCCCGAGAACCCCCGCCAATATAATTAGCCGTTTTGAGGGGAGGGGGGGGGGGGGGGGGGAGATGTCGGGGAGAGAGAAAGATCGAGAGAGACAGAGGAGGATTGAAGGGGGCTGGGGAAGAAGTGAATTCATTAGCCTTTCGGTGTGGTCGGCGAAGGAGTTGATTCACGCGGAGATTCAACCCAGTTTCGTGAGGATTCGGGGATTGGAAATTAGCTATTCACGGAGTGCGGGGGTGGGGGGGGGGGGGGGGGGTTGTACGCGTGAAATGGCGCTTTTATAATCCATTATTCTTTCAGTACATATAGATGCCATGTGCAGGATGTTTCTCCATATAGACACACATATATATAAGTATATTCACACGTCTACAATAAACATATAGTCATATGTATAAATGCACACACACACACACACACACACACACACACACACACATATATATATATATATATATATATATATATATATATATATATATATATATGTGTGTGTGTGTGTGTGAAAGGCACAGCGCCTGGGTGGCCAATGCTTCCATCTCCGCGTGTATTCAGAAAAATGGACCGATTTATCAAAGACAAGGAAATTAAATATAACGCGATGGAGTCGGGCCGGACACCTATTAGGCGAGGTTACCTAATACAGGTTCAAAGAGGTCACGAACCAGCCTCATCTCGGGAGGGAGGGAGGCTCATTACCAGCATCCATCATCTCTGCTGGGCATCTCGCTCTTAATGAGTTCCAGGGAGGATTCCCAAGCACTATCTTTTTTCTCTTCCCAATATATAATCTCCTTAGTAATGAATCGCCCTTACACATAGATCTGAAAGGAGGTTTCATAGAGGCTAATCCCCCCCCCCCTCAATTTTCAACTCTTTCCCTCATCGACCCCCCCCCCCCCCCGCAAAAAAAATGTCACAAATCACCCTCCGTGACAGACACGCTTCCCATTTCTTTTTAATTAGAGCCCTTTTCTTCCCACAAATTGGTTAAACAATGGGTTTGATGCCTGATCTCCCCCTCCCTCCCCCCCCTACACACAATTCCTCTTCCTCCCCTCCCCCCCCAACCCCCCACCCCTATCTTTTTACTGCGATCAAGCTTAAGAAAGAGAAAGGCACTTAGCCGAGACAACCTCAAGCAAGAGCTATTGGAGGGTCACTTCGAAGACAATGATAATTTCTCAAAAACGCTAATTTAGGGACAATGATAAGTCCGAGACGCTGATTCGAAGACAATGGTACCGCTTCGGGACTGAACTCGGATCCTTGCATTGTCTTCCGCAGATGTTGATGGACTCGTTAATGATAATTGGAAGATAGGACTTATTAGGATGATCGAGGCTAAATTAAGGAACAAAAGGGAAGTCCTTAACTTGAGTCCTTGTTCTGCGATGGGATTTTGTTATCACGGATCATGGGAGCGTTTCATTGATTGGGGGGAGCGGGGAGATTTATTAATTTGGTGTTAATTAATGTAGATGGACTAATAAAATGCATGGTTGGGCCGTGGTGACCACACTCATGCTCAACTCATACTTGTAAGGATATATAGATAAATAGACACACACACACACACACACACACACACACACACACACACACACACACACACACACACACACGAATAAGCTTGAATAAGCTTGAATAAGACGAAAATGACTTACTGACAAGATCCAAATAAACTGAACACAATATAAACGTTTTAAAGAAAGATATTCTGAAGGACATTCGTTTAAAGAGGACAGACTGACCGGAGCTTCTCGATTCACGCAGACTGAAAGCATGAATGAAATATCAACGTGGCGATATCTCTACATATTTATGAATGGGATATGTTATGAATGACGAGTCAGTGTAGGGCATGTAACACTATGTGTGTGTGTGTGTTTGTGTGTATGTGCACACATGTAAATATGTATATATATTTATATATATATNACACACACACACACACACACACACACACACACACACACACACACACACACACACACACATACACACATATATATATATATATATATATATATATATATATAAGATAGGTAGATAGATGGATAAAGATAGATTTGATTTTGATTTTGAAAAGTTCATTCACACAGGAGTAGACAGATATATATAAATATATATATATATATATATATATATATATATATATATATATATATTCATATGGAGAGAGAGAGAAAAAGAGAAAGAGAGATAAATCAAATAACAGCGGGCCCTAACCTCCCCTTTCATTATGTAAACAAATTCCTTTCCTGTTGAACACAAGTTAATCCGCGATAAACAAGCGACCACTCATTATGTCAACTCGAGTTCAGTGTTATCGGCAGCAGTCCGTCTTTATCATCCCTTATCAGAGCTTGAGTGGTTAATTGGTTGTTCCCACAGAGATAACGCTCACATCAGGCACGCGCAAGCGATAGCACGGTCGAGGACTTCAATTGGTATATCCAGCTTGCGTGTGACGTCACGAGACCAAGCGAGTGTGTTGAGTGAACTAAAAAAAAAAAAAAAAAAAAAACTCACGAGAGAAATATGTTTTAAAATGGGATTTTCTTTTGATTGGGACTTGATGTATATATTAATTTGGATTGTGTAGATAAGAAAAAAAAATATTGCTCGTTTGTAGGTATGATTGTTTGTGCCTATCTAGATATAGGCATAAATAAAAATGGATATAGCCTGAGTTATACCATGCATATGGTTCAAAAATACAAAGTAAAAGAAGTTAAATAAACAATTAAGAAAGCTGCTCAGCACTTGATTACAGAACAGCCGATCGACAAAAAAAACAAGAGCAGATTAAGATCCTATATGATCATCCACTTTAATTATATAAAAAAAGAAAAAACTTACGAATGCCACTTCTTCGTATCTTATCCCGAGCACCTAATCTTGCCTTTGTCTGCGTGAGAAAATCTTAAACATCACCCCCACCCCCTCTCCTCTCTCCCCACCCCCTCCCGTGTTCAAAAGGTACTTGACCCTCCAGGAAAGAAAGAAACGAACACAAATAAGGACGTTACGATAATTTTACTCGTGAGAACCTCGGAACTTTTCTTTAACCGTCGACGGATGTGACCTGTCTTGAACAAGTGGTAATCTGTGACCTTGCTCCGTGACCCTTCCCTGGTTATTATAACTGGTAACCGTGGAATCGACTGGAGGAAGGAGAGGTTGTAACTGCCTCTCCTCCGATGTTTCGGAAAAAGAGATTTCATTTCATTTCATTTCATACAAAAGATCTTTGCGGACAGTTTTGATAGACTTGGAAAATGAAACACCTCGAACATGAGACACACAATTGTTATTTTTGATTGGAATAATGCTGCTACAAATTGCAGTTTAAAACAACACAGCAAAATAATAGAATATATTTCCAATAAGTAAATAGATCCACATATAGATGAGTCAAAGACCTTCCATTCAATCATTAGTCACCCACTGTGCCAACCCCCGGCGCCAGCTAGTGCCTGCGCAAGCAAATGAGTTCTCCTACCTGCTCTCGACGTCAAGTCACGTGGGCAGCATCTTGACGGAGGAATGCGAGACGTCGAGGTCAAGAGCTCTTCATCTCAGCCTGGCATCTTCGGCACGGCAACTATGCTCTAAGGTATGCACGTCCGATCTCATGCGCCTTGACTTTGCATTGAATTGCAATCGTTTTATGGGCGGAGGGGGGCATCATAAAGGCATGAATGGATGGAGGTCAGCAGTCTGTTTCTTTTAGGAAGGAAAGAGGAGAAGAGAAGGAAGAGGAGTGCTTAAGAAATGTCTGTCTCTTTGCTGAGTTTCTGAAAGGTGTCTTAATTCTTGAGAATACGGACAAATTGCTACTTACGAGGCTTGAGCTTGGCATCACGTTAACAATCTCAAGTATGTCAGATACAGGGCATCAGATCTTGTAGATGCGATCTTGGTGATGCGATGTGCGCCAAGCTATTTTTTAACTCGTGATTGTCTTCTGGCCTCTCTCTCTCTCTCTCTCTCTCTCTCTCT
>BOPN01001200.1:172500-175000 GCA_017312705.2 Penaeus japonicus | reverse complement strand
GGCGGCCGAAGGGTCAAAACCGCGTGTCCTTGGGCGTATTCGAATCATGGTCACGAGTCTCGAAACCGTTGCGTCGAGATCCGAAGTGTGCTACATGAAGCCTTGAATAGTTTGGAAGGGAAATGATTGTGGACTGATTATTTCATCTTATCCGTTGAAGATTATGCGTAAAATGAATATAATAAGCAAGTGTTAAGGTTTAACATAAAATATAAAAAAATCAGCAAATCAAGACGTCTGAAGGGCACAAGATGAAATCTGACGAAAGCAATGCTGATGCTGTGACTTGCAACTTGCCAGTTATTTGTAAATTTAGTCAGAAAAAAAAACGAGTTAATGGCAATGTTGAAGATCACAGAAGCAAGACAAGAAAACTGGTTAGGTTGAAAAAGTCAAGACCTTAGAAAAAGTGTTATCTTACCTCACATAAACATGGGTTGGTAAGCATGTTTAAGTGCAGGTACCATAAAAAAAAACTGACAGTTGACGATCGTAACCCCCATCCCGCACCGACATTTTTCATTGAAATAAATAAGGCGTTAGAGGGAGAGAGATAGAGAGAGAGAGAGAGAAAGGGAACGAGACGCAGCCAGAAAAACGCGTCGGCCGCCAAATCCGACCATTGTGAAGATGTGTGGGTGTTAGCACGTGGATACGACCTTTGCAACGCTCGCCTTTTCGTTCGATTTTCCATTAGGTTTCACTCGACCTCCGCGTCGCCTCTGCGTTTCATCTGCATTCCATTTCCTCAATCCCACTCCCTACAAAACAAACAGAAAAGAGAAGAAAAAAAGCAAGAAATTAAATACGATATCATCCCCCAAGAAAAAAACAAAACAACCTCTCGGCCGTCCTCGGAGACGGAGCGCGGAGGGCGAGAGGGGGAGTGGCCACACATCTCCCAAGGAAGGGGCCTCTTATGGCAACACGCGTTTTTCTGGATCTTATCGCGTCCCGGCAGCTGCATTCCCATGGTCGCGCGGGTTGCTCTTGTCGTTGGCGGCTTTGGACGCGGACTGATTACCTGTTAGACGTGTGGTGGTATTTTCTGAGGAGGGAGGGGGCGGGAGGAGGGGGGAGAGGTAGGTAGGGAAGGGAGGAGGAGGGTGTTGAAGAGGTGGTTGAGTCCGCGTGAAGGATATTATGAAACAAGGGGGAAGTAAGTTTTTTATCTTAATCATTTTATTATGTTCGTATGGTTAGGTTAGCATATTCGACTGATATTCCCTTTCCACTTTTGATAATGTGCTTGTTACTGATAATACTGATATACATCCTATGTTATCAGCCTGTTTACTATATTGCTTTAGTGCTGGAATATATCTCTGATCAGATATACTGTGTTAATCTGTTATCTTGTATATAATATGATTATCCTTATCGTTGGCATCATCATGATGCCATTGCTTATTGCGAAGATAATCTTAATTCTGATTATCACCAACTTCACCAATAAGTGTCCCTTTTCTTACGATTTTTTTTTATTCAGATATATTCACTTTATTAACATAGATATTGAAAGAACATTTACATTACACCCTTTTTTGAATCACTGTTCTTATCGTCAGCTGTGCAAGTATAGAATTCACAACAAAAACAGTAAACACTGACCCTCTGAATCATCCCACAGTGTGACCTATTGAGTTACACCACGAATGACAGCGGCATGTGCTTCCCCCTCCCCTCCTCTCCCCTCGTCCTGCTACTTACCCCGTGGGCCCTTCCCCCTTCCTCATTCCCTCTTTCTCCTCCCCCTCTTCACTTACTCTCCTTTGCCCTTTCCCCCTACCCCTATTTTCCCCTCTCCCTACCCTCTTAACTTCTTCCCCTTCCCCCCTTCCCTTTTCTCTCTGCCTTTCCTCTTTGGCCCCATCTCCCCACTTCCCCTCTCCCCTTCCCCTTTTCTCGTTCCCTTCCTCCTTTGCCCCCCCCCCTCCCCAACCCCTTCCCTCTTAACTTCCCACATCCCTCCTTCTGTTTCCCCTTCCTCCCCCTCCCCCTTCCCTCTTCCCCCTTTCCCCTTTGCCTCCCCCCCTCTCTCTTACTCCCCAGGATTGTCGGCATTATCTCCATCACAGAGACTGAGCTTGCCGCGCATTGTGTCTTGTCATTATACAATCATGTCATTATGCCAGCAGTGGTTGAGGGAGAGTGGCATGGAGGCTGAGGTCATGTTTGCTAATTTTAGCTTTTCATTTCACTGACATCAAGGTCTTAATTCAGTTGGGTGATTATTATCAGATGTGAGGAGTCTATGCAAAGGATGTTTGCTGTCCCTTCTGGCTGCCTGTTTTGTTTTTGTTGTTGTTGTTATTTTCACGCGAACATCTGCTCTCTTGAACGTGATATAAGAGCCTCGGTCATGGAGTCTTGATAGAGCATATCCGTTATATTCGTAGATTTTTGAGCGTGACGTCCTTGATGCATTATCATACCTCCTTGTAGACCCTCCCCTCCCCACCCCTCCCCTCTCCCTCTCCCTCTCTCGTGGCCTAGTTAG
>BOPN01001200.1:55000-57500 GCA_017312705.2 Penaeus japonicus | reverse complement strand
CCCTCCTTTCGTTAACCCCCCACCCTTTCCTCCCCCTCCTCGCCCCCTCTAACCCTTCACCTCTACCTCCCTGTAACCCCCAACCCCGTAACGTCCACTCCCACCCACACCCCACCCCTACCCCCACACCCCAAACCTCCACCCATCCTCCCCCTCCCCCTCCCCCTCCCCTTCCCCCCTTCGTCCTTTTATCTCTGCAGCTCCCAACACGCAAAAGTGGTTTGCGGTTTGCTAGTCGCGGTTTTCAACTAACACCTGTCAAGAGACTGAAAAGAGGAGGAGGAGGAGGAGGAGGAGGAGGAGGGGGAGGAGGTGAAGGGGAGATGGGGGCAAGAATGAGGGGGATGGGAGTGGGTATCAGGTGGTCGAGGGGGAGAGGAGGGGGCGCGAGGACTAGGGGGTATAGGGGGTCGCGGGGTCAAACCAAAATGATTCTGTGTAATAATTTGACAAGCGATTTGAAACTAAATAATTAAATGTTTGTAAATCCCACACTTGCCAACTGTTGCGAGGTGGCCGAGGGGCGATGGAGGGGGTGTGTGGGTGGGGGTGTGGGGGGAGGGGGGGGGAAAGAGGGGATAAGGAGGAAAAAGATGAAAATAAGAAGGTCGAAGGAGAGTGTAAGGAGGAGAAGGATAGAAACTAATACGGGGAATCAAGCGAGAGGAAAAATGACGGTAAATGCGGGGAAGAAAGTGAGTGAAAACTAAAGATAAGGAGACCAAGAAATAAGATAAGAGTAAGAGAGGAGGCGATAAGGAGGAGGATGGTAATAGGAGAGGAATAATGGATATCAAGGGAAAACATGGAGGGGAAAATGATAAAAACAAGGAACAAGGGGACAATAATATGATACAGGCGAAAGAAACGAATACAATAAATGCCAAAGATAGAAATGACAAGAAGTAGTAAAACGCAAACATAAAAAAAAATATACGCAAAAAGATTATAAAGACAGATATCGGGCCAAAAACGAAACATTTTCCAAGAAAAAGAAAAACAAACAGAGGGTTAAAATATAGAAGAAATGTACGTAAGCACAAAAACAGTGATAATAATAATAACACTAACAATAATAACAATAATAATAACAACAGTAGTTACAATAACAACAACACCATAAAATAAATAAAAAAACAAACAAACAACAAAGCAACCCACATTCAAAAATCACCACCACCCAAACCCTTCCTACCCCCCCCCACACACACAAAAAAAAAAAGTAAAAACTCATATAAAAACAATACCAACAGACAATGAAGAAAAGATCATAAAATTGAAAAGCAACACGCGAAGAACGAAGGCGGTAATGAGAGCGCACACACGGTCACGTCATCGTCTGATAATGAGGGTCATTGCAACGTCTTCTGTTCGATCATGAAGGGGGTTATTGAGAAGAGGGGGGGGTGAGGAGGTTGGGGGAGGTTGAGGGGGGGTAGGGGGGGAAAGGAGGGGAGGAAGAAGGGAGAGTAGGAAGGAAGGAGTGGGGAGGTTGGGGGGTAGGGGGGAAGGAGGGGAGGAAGAAGGGAGGGTAGTATGGAAGGAGTGGAGGAGGGAGGATAGGAAGGAGGGAGGGAAGGGATGGAAGCTAAGAAGCAGAGAGGGAGAGAAAGAAGGGATGGAGAGAAGGAGGATGGGAGGATGATAAGGGAGAAGGGAGAAGGAGGAAGAAGGAGGAGAGAGAGAGGGATGGAGACTAGGAAAGAAGGAAGGAGGGGAGAGGAGGGAAAAATGGAGGGAGGAAGATTAAGAAAAAGAGAGAACGAGAGAGAGAGAGAGAGAGAGAAAAAGAAAGAGAGAGAGAGAGAGAGAGAGAGAGAGAGAGAGAGAGAGAGAGAGAGAGAGAGAGAGAGAGAGAGAGAGAGAGAAGGAGAAAGAGAGAGAGAGAGAGAGAGAGAGAGAGAGAGAGAGAGAGAGAGAGAGAGAGAGAGAGAGAGAGAGAGAGAGAGAGAGAGAGAGAGAGAGAGAGAGAGAGAGAGAGAGAGAGAGAGAGAAAGAGAGAAAGAAAGAAAGAAAGAAAAAGAAAGAAAGAAATAGAAAAGAGAGAAAGAGAAGAACAGAGAAATAAACGGAGGAAGGGAGATGGAGAAAGAGAAAGGGTGATAACAGGGTAGCAGGAAGTGAGATGATGAAGGTGGTGATTCGTATAGATGACCAACATTTTTTTTTTTTTTTCTGAATCGCTGTGTAAAACGAAGGCGAGATTTTAGTCAAGGCCAAAAAAAGAGAGTAAAAAAAAGGGAAAAGGTGGATGAGAAAACGAGATAAGATAAGGGAAGAAATGAAAGAAAAATGGAAGAAGATGCGAAGGATAGATAAGAAGGAAGAAGTAAAAGACAGAAGATTGGAGAAATGGAGAAAGAAAAAGAGGTGAGAGAGAAAGAGGAGGAAAGAGGAAAAAATAAAGGAGAAAATAGACACAGGAAGAAGTAGGAAGAGGAGGAAGAATAAGAGGAGGAGGAGGAGGGGAGGAAGAAGAGGAGGAGGAGGAGGAAGAGAA
>BOPN01001200.1:42500-45000 GCA_017312705.2 Penaeus japonicus | reverse complement strand
GACAGACAGACAGTCAATTCTAATTTCAAATACTTTATTCATTAAACCGTCGCGATACACATCACAGAGTGTTACTGGAGCATTTATACCCAGACATTGAGTAAGAAATGGTCACATAAAGATGTTACACAAAAATGTGTTTTTGGAAGAGAAGGTGAAGGAGGAGGAGATACAGAAGAAGAAGGGCAAGGAGAAGGAGGAGGAGAAGGAGGAGGAGGAGGAGGAGGAGAAGGAGAAGGAGAAGGAGAAGGGGAAGGAGAAGGAGAAGGAGAAGGAGGAAGAGGAGGAGAAGGAGGAGGAGGAGGAGGAGGAAAAGGAGGAGAAGAAGATACAGAAGGAGAAGGAGAAGGAGAAGGAGAAGGAGAAGGAGAAGAATATGCAGAAGGAGAAGGGGAAGGAGAAGGAGAAGGAGAAGAATGTGCAGAAGGAGAAGGAGAAGGAGAAGATGATACAGAATGAAAAAGGGAAGAAGAAGGAGAAGGAAAAAGAAAAGGAGAGGGAGAAGGAGAAGTGAAAGGAGAAGGGGAAGGAGAGAGAGAAGGAAGATGGAGAAAGAGAAAGGAAAGGAGAAGGGGTAACGAGAAGGAAAACAAAAGAGAAGGAGTAAGATATAGAAGAAGAAGGAGGAGTAAGGAGAAGAAGAAGGAGGAGGAGGATCAGAGGAGGAGAAGGAGAGAGAGAAAAAAAGTTGTTAATGTAACCAAAATGAACTCCTTGTCTTAAAAAAGAAAGAAAAATAAACATATAATAATATCAGCAGTAGATTGTCATTATTTATTTAAAATCAGACAGACAGACAAATAGTCCAAAAGCATTAGGAAAAAAAGACGAAAAATAAAGAAAGAAATTAGATATTGTCTCATTATGCAGAATCGCTCTCCTCCATCAGACCCCCTCCTCCTCCACCTCCCCTCCCCCTTTATCCACTTCTCCACTTACTCCCAGTCACTCCAGCCACACGCCCATCCACTGCCCACGTGCATCCACATTTGCGTGTGATTACGTCATTCCCTGTGGGTGGTGGTGGTGAGGAGGAGGAGGGGGAGGAGGTGGGGGAGGAGGAGGAGGAGGAGGGGGGGAGGAGGAGGAGGAGGAGGAGGAGGATGAAAGGAGTAGGAAGAGGTGGAGAAGGTGGAAGAGATGGAAAAGGTGGAAGAGATGGAAGATGGGGAGAAAAAGAAAAAAAGAAGAAGAAGAAAACGAAAGAAGGAGTAGAAGATGGAAAAAGAATGAGAGAAAAGAAAGAAAAAAAGAGAGACAGAGAGGGAGGGGGGGGAACTAAACAGACATGATAATAATAGCAATGATAATGATGATGATGCTATTGCTGTTGCTGATACAAGGACTACTACTAAGGATAATACCAATGATAGAAATAATTGAGCAAGAAGAGAAAGAGGAGAAGGAGAAAATGGAGAAAAAGAAGGAGGAGGAGAAGGAGAAAATGGACAAGAAGAAGAAGACGAAGAAGAAGAAGAAGAAGAAGGAGGAGGAGGAGGAGGAGGAGGAGGAGGAGGAGGAGGAGGAGGAGGAGGAGGAGGAGGAGGAGGAGGAGAAGGAGAAGAAGAAGGAGAAAATGGAGAAGAAGAAGAAGACGAAGGAGAAGAAGAAGGAGAAAATAGAGAAGAAGAAGAAGAGAAAGGAGAAAATGGAGAAGAAGAAGAAGACGAAGGAGAAGAAGAAGGAGAAAATAGAGAAGAAGAAGAAGAGAAAGGAGAAAATGGAGAAGAAGAAGATGGAGAAGGACAAAATGAAGAAGAAAAGGAAGAAGGAGAAGGAGAAAACGGAGAAGAAAAATAAGAAGGAGAAGGCGAAAATGGAGACGAAGAAGAAGATGACGAAGAAGGAGAAGGAAAAAAATAGAAAAGAAAAAGAAGAAGAAGAAGGAGAAGGAGAAAATGGAGAAGAAGTAAAGAAAGAAGAAGGAGAAGGAGAAAACGAAAAAACGAGAAGAAAAAGAAATTAAAAAAGGAATTAGGAGAAAAAAAAACGAGAAAATGAAATATATAAGCATATGTAGAAGAAAGGACCAAATAATCAGCAAGGAAATGAAGAGGAAGGGAGGGAGGGGGCGGGACACGGGAGATAACGAGAGACGAAGGAAGGGAAGGAGGTAAGAAGAAGAAGAAGGGGGGGGGTGATGAAGAGAGGAGGAGGAAGGGCGGAGGAGGGGGTAAGGGGCGAGGGGGGGGCAAGCGGTCCCGTGCCCGGCCCGAGCCTCCGCCCGCCCGCCGCCCGCCATATGTCGCGGCCGCCACGCCAATTACCCGCCGCCGCCCGCGCCCATGTTCGCCCTAAGCGCCCGCAGTTCCCGTACGACGCGTGCCCTTCTTCCTCGCAACGGGCGCGGGAGGCTGGGAGGGGGGGAGGGACCTCGGAGAGGGGAGCTTTACATCTCTTCACTATCCCCTCCCTCCCCTGGCTACCCCCTCCCTCCCCCTTGACTTCTCCTAAGGTAGTCGAGGTTTTTACCTGTATTCTCGCCCTATCGCGGCTACAT
>BOPN01001200.1:30000-32500 GCA_017312705.2 Penaeus japonicus | reverse complement strand
CTCTCTCTCTCTCTCTCTTTCTATATATATATATATATATATATATATATATATATATATATATATATATATATATATATATATATATATATATATATATATATATGTATGTATATATATATACATATATATAAATATATATATATATATATATATATATATATATATATATATATATATATATATATATATATATATATATTTGTGTATGTGTGTGTGTGTGTGTGTGTGTGCATATATATATATATATATATATATATATATATATATATATATATATATATATATATATATATATATATATATATATACATATATATATATATATATATACATATATATATATATATACATATATATATATATATATATATATATATATACATATATATATATATATATATATATATATATATATATATATATATATATATACATATGTGTGTGTGGGTGTGTGTGTGTGCACAAATGCACAATATTGAAAAAAAAAACGTTACAAAACGAAGCGAAACAAAGAAATAACAAAAACAACAAGACCGCTCTTCAAATAAGAAAGAGAAAATAGGATAACAAGAAAGCATAAGCAACAAAGGAACAGAAGAAGAAAAGAAAATCATAAATCATGGGAATCCATTACGGCGACCACAGCCAAGGAGAGACAAGATGCCTCCTTCACAGCTCACCCACGTCGACTCCTCCTCCTCCTCCTTCTTCTTCTTCTTGCCCCCTCTTCTTGTCCTCTTCCTCCTCTCCTCCTCCTCCATTTTACACCCTCTTCTTGTCCTTCTCTTCCTCTCCTCCTCCTTCTCACCCTCCTTCTTCTTGCCCTCCTCCTCCTTCTCATCCTCTTCCTCCTCCTCTCCCCTCTTCCTTCTCTCCTCCTCCTTCTTACCCTCCTTCTCCTCCATCTTAGCCTCCTCGTCCTTCTCTTCTCCTCCCCCTCTTTTCCATCTCACCCTCATTCTCATCCTTCTCCTCATCCTCCTCTTTATCCAACTCCTCCTCCTCTTCCTTACCCCACTCCTCTTCTTCCTTACCCTCTTCTTCCTCTCCTTCTCTTCTTCCTCCTCCTCCCCTCCTCCTATTCGTCCTTTTACCCTCCTCTTTCTCTCGCCCACCTCCTCTTGCTTCTTATTTTCCTCGTTGTCTCCTCTTTCTTACCCTTGTCTTCCGTCTTACCCTTCTTCCTCTTTTTCCTTCTCTTACTCCTCCTCCTCCTCCTCTTCAACTCTCTCCTGCTACTCCTCCTCTACTACCTCTTCCCTCTCCTCCCCCTCCTCCTCCACCCACATCTCCTCCTCTTCTTCCTCCCCAGTCTCCTATCCCTCCCCCTCATGCTATCTTAAGGATCACACGTACGGCGCCGTCAGGAGTTTTCATCAACGTCTTAGCCTTTGTTGTTCCTGCTGCAACTTGACAAAGGCTTGCAACTGGAGAAGGCCCTGTTTGTTTTTTTTTTCTTTCTTTCTTTCTTTGTTTGTCTCATCTTCTATGTCTCTGTTTGGCGTTCTCTCTCTCTCTCTCTCTCTATCTATCTATCTATTTATCTATCTATCTATCTCTATCTATCTATTTAACTCTTTCATCGT
The DNA here is from genome assembly GCA_017312705.2 of Penaeus japonicus. NCBI lineage: Eukaryota > Metazoa > Arthropoda > Malacostraca > Decapoda > Penaeidae > Penaeus > Penaeus japonicus. Next base: position 30,911 of record BOPN01001200.1, on the reverse strand, counting down.
GCCTGCCTATTTTTAGCCTACATCTCTCTCTCTCTCTCTCTCTCTCTCTCTCTCTCTCTCTCTCTCTCTCTCTCTCTCTCTCTCTCTCTCTCTCTCTCTCTCTCTCTCTCTCTCTCACTTCTCTTCTCTGTTCTTCTTTTCCTTCTCTCTCTCTCTCTTATTGTGTGTGTGTGTGTTAGAAATACCGAGAGCCAATCAATTCCATTATCTACTTTGTTGTTATTCAGTGAGTATTGTCAGTAAAGCATTAGCTTTTTATTAGCTTGTTTTGATATTGTTAATGATGGAAGATCATCTTTGCTATCAAAATGCCTGAGTCAGATGGAACAACCGATTTAGTGAAGTTCCTCAGGATTAATATTCATATCCATCCCAAGGTTTCGTGTATTTTTTTCTGCATATTCAACAAGACTCATCAATTTTTACTGTTGTTTTTTGTTCTCTTGTTATATTTACCGAGGTCGGCATGCCCTTGATTATATACTTTTTATATAGATTTTCGTTTCTTTTTCCACGTGTACATAGTCATTGCATATATGAACATGAATGGTATTGGTGATAATTTAAGTCATAATAGCAGGCATCAGAATCATAACCGGACGCCCATTACCAAGTAATTACAATAAACAAAAGAAAAGTAATACCATTTTGTGAGGAATTCAAGATCCCTTTCCCTGCTTTCCCTCCACCACTTCCCCTCCCTCGCACTTTTCCCCTCCATCCCTCTCCCACTCCACCCACCTTCCCTCTCCCCTCTCCCTCCCCCACCCACCTTCCCTCCCTTCCCTCAGTCCTTTCCCTCCCTCCGCTCTCCCTCCCTCCTCTCAATCCTTTCCCTCCTCCGCTCTCCCTCCCTTCCCTCATTATCGATGAGAACTGATCGTGGGAAACACCAATCTGCGACTTCGATC
>BOPN01001200.1:10000-12500 GCA_017312705.2 Penaeus japonicus | reverse complement strand
GATAGGGATAAGAATGAGATTAAAGAGAGGAATAAGAATGCGAATGTGAATAGGAGTAAGAGAAAGGGAAATAGAGGGAGAGAAAAAAAAGAAAAGGAAAAATGACAAATAAGAATAAGACTATGATAAGAATAGCATAGAAATAAACATGAAAATAAAAAGGAGAATAATAGCAATGATGATGATAATAATGATAACTAAAAACAGAGAGAGAACCATATATAAAATACTCTATGAAGATAAGTATTGCCAGAACAATGTGAAGATTATATGTACATAACCACATTTTACTCCCACCAAAGTGCAACTCCAGAAAAGGTCTAATCCGCCCTTAGGAAATAGGAAACCCGATGCCATTTCGAGAGTGGATCTCACCTCAAAAAGGATCCAGATGCATTAACACGAGGGGAACGAAGGGGTCTTTGAGAGGCAGGAGAGAGAGAGAGAAAGAGAGAGAGAGAGAGAGAGAGAGAGAGAGAGAGAGAGAGAGAGAGAGAGAGAGAGAGAGAGAGAGAGAGAGAGAGAGAGAGAGAGAGAGAGAGAGAGAAAGAGAGGGAGGGAGGGAGAGAGAGAGAGACAGAGACGGACACGAGACAGACAACCAGCCAAACAGACGCCAATCTAGAGATGAGCAGACAGATAAACAGAAAGGGGGAGAGGAGAGAGAGGCGCCGCGGGGGAAGGGGGGAAGAAGGACCCCAGGGGAGCACACCTGCACATAACCCTTTCGGTGCCACACCCAGGGGCAAGTCATTACCCCTGCGAGAGAACATTAGCTAGCAAGATCCGAGAGACAGAGGTCTATTTGCATCCTTTAGCTTAGATGCTGCGTCGATATGGGTCTTTTAGAAATAAATTAGTGATCTCATTTTTTTTATCAAGGGCGGATGTTTTTGCACTGAGTAGACATGGTATTTCTTTTTTCTTGTGAAGGTGCAGTTAAGAGTATGCCGTTTTATATAAGATATACATACGTATTTTTTGGTATATATATATATATATATATATATATATATATATATATATATATGTGTGTGTGTGTGTGTTTGCGTGTGTGTGTGTGTTTACTAATGCATCAGTGTCTGTGTTCATCAGACCTATAGACCTATTCACACAGACACACACTGTAAATATGCCATTCATATGTACATACGTACACACATCACACACACATCACACACACACATATATCCATGATATCATATATAACCCATCTAATAACAATGATAAAAAAGAATAACCATCACATTAATTTATCAGTATTACTAATAAGAAGAACCCTTACCCATAAAACCCACACAGCACCCCCCCTTCCCCCGACCCACTCCGCTCCCCGCATCCGCCCCTCCCAGTAGCTCGAACATGGGTCCGGCGCTCTCGCTCGGCCGCGCTCACACACTTGACGTCTGTGATGGGATTACCTCAGGGTGTGAACCGGACTCCCTCGGGAAAACACCTGTGTCACTCGCCCGCAACACCGTGGGAGCGTAAGAGAGACGAGGCATGTGAGTGATGAGACATGTATGGATAGGTATGGAGAAGGTTTTTTTTTTGTTTTGTGTGAATGTTTGTTATGGGTGTACTTGTTTTGTATTTAATTGTGGTTGGTATTTTTTTTATGTCATTGTATGTTTGTGTTATGCGTAGGTGTCTGATTTGAGCATTTCCATATACGAATCAGCAGGTTTTATTTGTCTCACCTGTAATTAAATACTCATATTTCACATTTAACAAGGTCTACGAGGATCTCAAAAGGAGGGAAAGAATATAAAGAATAAACACATACGACAATGAGACCGCATGAGGAAGAAGGAACTGGATGTGAACAAGGACCAGTCCCCCAGGGAACACACGTGCATTCATGTGCCTAATCCTTGACGTGTCACACCTTTGCGTGGATTCTGGGCAGCTTCCGGTCCATTGGGATAATGATTTTGTTGTATTATTATGGTCATTATGAATATTGTCGGTGGTCTATTTCTGTTGCTATTTTTTACTATCGTCATTATAGCTTGTATTATCATGACGTATGGTTCTCTTATGATAGTTTTGCAGTATATTCAATGAACGAATTGGAATAGGAATAAGTGACATAGGAAAATCGGTAGATAACCAAATCCGTTGGTTTATTTTCCTTAAATAAAAAAATAATAATAATCACATAAGAATAAAGCCCTTCCAAATAAATTCTAAGATCTAAGCAAAAAGTAAGAAACCCTCAAACATAGACATTTCACAAAAAAAAAAAAACTTTCAAAGACAAACATTTTGATATCAAAACCTAACCGAAAAAAACTATAGCACCGGAAGTCCACCCAGACAAAAAAAAGGACACATCTTGAAAGACACCGGACACTTGGCTCACCTCACTCCCTTGGGAACGCACCTGCGCCCATCGACCCCGAGGTGCCAGCTCTCTTAGGTCAAGAGGACGCACAACGGAACACGTGGTAGGTCAACGAGAGGTCACGAGAGGTCGCAGAGATGCAGGTCACAGCAG
>BOPN01001199.1:323902-326402 GCA_017312705.2 Penaeus japonicus | reverse complement strand
TCCTTTAAAATTACTAGTTCATTGCTAGTTCCATTGACTCATACATCTAATTCTTAACATACTCTTTCAATGGTCGCAAAGCACAAAGAAATAGCAAGAACAAAAGGAACAACAAAAGCAACAGCAATAACAACAAAAGCAAGAACAATAAAAACAAAAGCAACAATAACAAAAAGCAAACAGAAAACATGGGGGGAGGGAGAGAGGGAGAGAGAGAGAGGGAGAGAGAGAGAGAGAGAGAGAGAGAGAGAGAGAGAGAACAAGAAAAAAAAGAAGAGGAAGAAGAAAAAAACGAGAAAGGGAGACACAGAAACGCACAGATCTTACAAACAAACAGACTTGAAAACAAACAGAGATACAAACAAGAAACGAAGAGAGCGAGATAAAAGAAGAGACAACAAGTAAGCGAAAGATAAAATACCAATTGAGTCATCCGACCTCCTTTTGACTCGCGAAATTATTAGCGAAATAATGTTATCGTCATCATAAAATGCGCGGGAAAAAAATGAACTCGTATCGATTCTCTTGTTTTTTTGTTTTGTTTTTTTTCTTTTATTTTTTTTTTTAATATTTCCTTTTCTTTTTTATATTCATTTAACTGCTCTTGTTTTCTTTCCTCTTTTTTTCTTCTTCTCTTTACTTCTTGTCTCTTTCCCTTTCTTTCTTTTTATTTCTATATTTATTTTTCCTCTACTTCCTCCTTTAAAATTACCATCATTGCTAGATCCATTGACTCATACATCTCATTCTTAACATACTCTTTCAATGGTTGCAAAACACAAAGAAATAGCAAGAACAAAAGTAACAACAAAAGCAACAGCAAGAACAACAAAAGCAAGAACAATAACAACAAAAGCAACAATAACAAAAAGGAAACAGAAAACATAAGTAGCAACAAAAACAACAACCAAAACAATAACAACAACAAAAACAAGCAACAACAACAAAACAAGATCCTCAACAACAACAACAAAGAACAAACAACAAACAACAACAACAAAGAACAAACAACACCGGAGCTGAAAGACCTTGTACGTATTAATCCAAAGTGTTTCTATCACAAGCAATAAATTCCATTAAATCCTTCTTCTCGACAGAGCAGAAGGTAATGCAACTTCACAGCGTTGCACCAATCACGTGCATCGTTGCAGAAAGCCCTCCGTTGCACCAATCACGTGCATCGTGGCAGAAAGCCCTCCGTTGCACCAATCACGTGCATCGTTGCAGAAAGCCCTCCGTTGCACCAATCACGTGCATCGTTGCAGAAAGCCCTCCGTTGCACCAATCACGTGCATCGTTGCAGAAAGCCCTCCGTTGCACCAATCACGTGCATCGTTGCAGAAAGCCCTCCGTTGCACCAATCACGTGCATCGTTACAGAAAGCCCTCCGTTGCACCAATCACGTGCATCGTGGCAGAAAGCCCTCCGTTGCACCAATCACGTGCATCGTGGCAGAAAGCCCTCCGTTGCACCAATCACGTGCATCGTGGCAGAAAGCCCTCCGTTGCAATGCTGTTATACAAAGGAACGGGAAAATGGAAAAGAAAATAGATGGGGATAATTATAAATAATAATGATGATGATGATGGTAGTGGTGATTGATGGTGGTAGTAATGATTATGATGGTGATGGTGATGGTGATGATGATGATGATGATGATGGTGATATTGATGATGATGATATTGATAAACATACGATGATGATGATAATAATAATAATAATAATAACAATAATAATAATAATAATAATAATAATAATAATAATAATGACGATAATAACAATGGAAACAGTAATAATACGAAAGGTCTTTTGCTTGTTATATGAGGCAGCTGTTCATTAAGATCAACCCGCTGTTCATGATATTATTACAGGCATAGATAACAATAACACCTTCGAGGTTGAAAGGAAGGTTAGCAATAACATAAATCTCTTGCAATGCATTGCTAATGAAAAAAAAAAAAAAAAAAAATAAATAAATTAAAACAAAAAAAAAACAATTCCGATAGATAAGAAAAATAAGAACACAAAGAAGTTAAAAAAAAAAAAAACGAAAAACACACAAAAAATGACAAGAAAAAAAATTGCGAGCTTATGAGTCATCGTACAGCTGGCAGTATTGACACCGTGATGAACTCCCATGTAAATTGCGTGAACAGAGAGAAAGAACAATATTGAACACACACCTAATGGTCGCTGCTGTCACCACCAAAAGAGGGGGGAGAGGAGGGGGGAGGAGGTATTGGGGGAGGGATACTGTGAAAAGCAAATGTTCATGTTATTCTGTTCTATGTTTCTCTGTGTTTCTCTGTTTCTGCTTATTGCATCTTTGTCTGTCTGTTTGTATGTTTGTTTGTTTGTTTTTCTCATGCTCTTTTTCCGTCAGTTAGTCTGTCTGTCTGTCTGTCTGTCTGTCTGACTGTCTGTCTGTCTGTCTGTCTGTCTGTCTGTCTGTCTGTCTCTCTCTCTTTCTTTCTTTCTCTCTCTCTCTCTCTCTCTCTCT
>BOPN01001199.1:308902-313902 GCA_017312705.2 Penaeus japonicus | reverse complement strand
CAAGATGAAACGGGGTGAAGGTTGGGTGGGGTATATACAGAAGAGGGAGGGAGGGAGGGAGGTAAGAAATGAGGGAAAGGGGGAAGGGCGGAAGAAGGGAGGTAAGAAATGAGGGGAAGAGGGAAGGGGGGGAAGGGGGGAAGAAGGGAGGGAGGGAGGGAGGGAGGTAAGAAATGAGGGAAAGAGGGATGGTGGGAAGAAGGGAGGGAGGGAGGGAGGGAGGGAGGGAGGGAGGGAGGGAGGGAGGGAGGGAGGGAGAGAGAGAGAGAGAGAGAGAGAGAGAGAGAGAGAGAGAGAGAGAGAGAGAGAGAGAGAGAGAGAGAGAGAGAGAGAGAGAGAGAGATAAAGAGAGAAAGAGAGAGAAAAAAATAATAACAATTATAAAAAAAATCAACTCAAATCTCGCGGGATTTTCAAGCCCGAGATGAAACGCAGCCAAAAACGCAGACAAAAGGGCCGCCCCGCGCACTTGCACCTTGGCCGGAGCTTTGGGGACAATAATCATGAACTGCTGCTGGTATCTCCCTTGCTCTCGCTTTCTCTCCTCTTCCCATCTCCATTATCTCTTTCTCTCACCTCACTTTTCTCAATTTTATTCTCACTTATTCTCACTCTTTCTTCTTCCGTTCCTATCCCCTTGCCCACCTTCTCTCGCTTTCGTTCTTTCTTTCTTTCTTTCTTTCTTTATTTATTTCTTCGTTTCTCTCTCTCGCTCTCTCTGTCTCTCTCTCTCTCTCTCTCTCTCTCTCTCTCTCTCTCTCTCTCTCTCTCTCTCTCTCTCTCTCTCTCTCTCTCTCTCTCTCTCTCTCTCTCTCTCTTTCTCTCTCTTCTCTCTTCTCTCTCTCTCTCTCTCTCTCTCTCTCTCTCTCTCTCTCTCTCTCTCTCTCTCTCTCTCTCTCTCTCTCTCTCTCTCTCTCTCTCTCTCTCTCTCTCTCTCTCTCTCTCTCGCTGATAAAGCAGTAACCAGGGACCAGGTGATAATAGAAATTAACTAAATGCTAAGTTAACTGGAAGGGAAGGGGGGGTTGGGGATCGGAAGGGGAGAGAGGGGAGGGGGTGAAGGGGAGTTGAAGGAGAGTGAAGGAGGGGGGGGGGAAGGTATGGGAAGGATCGGAGAAGAGAAGAGGGAGTGGAGAAAGGAAGGGGGAAGGGGAGAGATAGGAGAGGGAAGAGGAGAGGGGTTGCGAGAAGGGAGGGAGGGGGGGGGGGTTAGACGGGTTACTGAGCACGTTTGGAAGAACAGCAAAACAAAATATAAAAAGCCAGACTCTCGTACATCCCAAATATAGATACAAACAGACAAACAGATATCATATGGGTAGACAGACAGTCCGGCAGACAAAAAGATAAATCGACAGAAATAGCATACATGAATTAGGAGACAAACAGATAAGACAGGAGACAGTCAGAGATAATCAGACAGAATAACTAATCATCTTAAACATAATAATTGAATAATCATTAATCAAAAAATAGAAAGCAAAACGATAAGCACATTTTCTATAGAAAGAAGCACCATTAGAGACACACCGCCCACAGTCACTATGGGCGGGCGGAAACGCGGGCGGAAACGCGGGCGGGAGGGCGGGCCGGAGGGCGATCAACAACTGCTATAAAAGTCTCACAATACGAAGGAAAAGTTCTCGTTTGAATTCGAAACTTGGAAATAAAAATAAAGGAAGGAAGGAGTAAAAAAAGGGATGTAAAGGAGGAGGGGAGGGAGAGACAAGGAGGGAAGGAATGTGTGAGAGAGATAGATAGACAGATAGATAGATAGATAGATAGATAGATAGAGAGAGAGAGAGAGAGAGAGAGAGGAAAAAAGAGAGAGACAGAGAGAGAGAAAGGAAAAGAGAGAGAGAGAGAGAGAGGAAAAAGAGAGAGAGAGAGAGAGAAAGAGAGAGAAAGGAGAAAGAGAAAGAAAGGAAAATAGAGAGAGTGACATACAGATAAAGAGAAGAGCGGAAGAAAAACAGAAAGTCACAGATAAACAAGCAAACAAACAAACAAACACAAAGACAGGCAGAAAAACGGAGATCCTTTGAAAAGAGGCCTATGAACTCCTAATTACGGGGAGAGCGGGGGAAGGCAGCCCAACGATCCTATGGGAACGCAGCACAAAGAGAGGAGTTTGTGAAGGACTAAAGCCAAGTGGAAGGGATAGTGAAAGACGCAAGGAGAGACAGGGAGAGGGCCAGGGGAGGAGAGGGGGAGAGAGGGGGAAGGGAGAGGGGGAAGGGAGAGGGCCAGGGGAGGAGAGGGGGAAGGGAGAGGGCCAGGGGAGGAGAGGGGGAAGGGAGACGGCCAGGGGAGGAGAGGGGGAAGGGAGAGGGCCAGGGGAGGAGAGGGGGAAGGGAGACGGCCAGGGGAGGAGGGGGGAGAGAGGGGAAAGGGAGAGGGGGCACGGAAAGGGAGAGGATGAGGGGGGAAGAGGAAATGAGAGGAAGGGTTATAATCTGTAAAAAAGGAAAATCCAGGAAAATGACAAAATAAACATGTAACGAAGAGGCAAAAATAATGAGAAAAAGAGAAATATAAAAACGATATTGGAATTTGGAAGGAAAAGAAAAGGAGAAAATTATTAATAGTTTAAAGCCTCAGACGTCCTAAATAAAACTGATACGGGATTCTAAAAGACAGAAACTTGGAGAGAGAGAGAGAGAGAGAGAGAGAGAGAGAGAGAGAGAGAGAGAGAGAGAGAGAGAGAGAGAGAGAGAGAGAGAGAGAGAGAGAGAGAGAGAGAGAGAGAGAGAGAGAGAGAGAGAGAGAGAGAGAGAGAGAGAGGGAGAGAGAGGGGGAGAGAGAGAGAGAGAGAGAGAGAGAGAGAGAGAGAGAGAGAGAGAGAGAGAGAGAGAGAGAGAGAGAGAGAGAGAGAGAGAGAGAGAGAGAGAGAGAGAGAGAGAGGGAGGGAGGGAGGGGGAGAGAGAGAGAGAGAGAGAGAGAGAGAGAGAGAGAGAGAGAGAGAGAGAGAGAGAGAGAGAGAGAGAGAGAGAGAGAGAGAGAGAGAGAGAGAGAGAGAGAGAGAGAGGGGGAGGGAGAGGAGGGAGGGAGGGAGGGAGAGGGGGAGAGAGGGAGAGAGGGAGAGAGAGAGAGAGAGAGAGAGAGAGAGAGAGAGAGAGAGAGAGAGAGAGAGAGAGAGAGAGAGAGAGAGAGGGAGGGAGGGGGAGGGAGGGGAGGGGGAGGGAGGGAGAGAGAGAGAGAGAGAGAGAGAGAGAGAGAGAGAGAGAGAGAGAGAGAGAGAGAGAGAGAGAGAGAGAGAGAGAGAGAGAGAGAGAGAGAGAGAGAGAGAGAAAGAGAATGAAAGAGCGAGATGTTGAGAGAGAGAGAAAGAAAGAGAGATATTAAGAGAAAGGGAAATAACGAGAGAGAGAGAGTGAGAGAGAGAGAAAGACGAGATATCTATAACTCACAACAGACACACAATGCTCACGGAACAGATAGCAATGCAATACGCCAATCACAACAAATGCATGGGACCTTCCATCCTACTTCCTCAATCTTGTGCGTGTGCGTGTGCGTGTGTGTGTGTGTGTCTGTCCTTTGTACGTGTGTGCGTGTCCTTTGCATGTTTACGTGTTGCCGTGTGTATTTCACGTGTTCACCTATGGCATGTACGTGTGTGTATGAATGCTTTGTGTGTTTACAGGCGTGTGTGTGTGTGTGTGTGTGTGTGTGTGTGTGTGTGTGTGTGTGTGTGTGTGTGTGTGTGTGTGTGTGTGTGTGTGTGTGTGTGTGTGTGTGTGTGTGTGTGTGTGTGTGTGTGTGTGTGTGTGTGTGTGTGTGTGTGTGTGTGTGTGAGAGAGAGAGAGAGAGAGAGAGAGAGTATGTGTACATGTGTCCTTTCCGTCTTACCTCAGGATGATCGCAGTTCCTTCCACACGCTCGGCGCAGGTGAATAGGACTAGGGATTAAACCGATCATTTATCCAGGTACTAGATCCCCTTCACTTGCATTCCTTGAAGGTCAGTGAGATCCCGTGGCACCTTCAGAGCAGAGGGAAGGAAGGGAGGGAGGGAGGGAGGGAGGGAGGGAGGGAGAAAAGGAAGGAAGGGGGGAAGGAGGGAGGGAGGGAGGGTTGGAGGGAAAGAGGGACGGAGGGAAGGAAGGAAAGGGGGGAGGGAGTGAAGGAAGGGAGGGATGGAGGGAGAGAGGGGCGGAGGGAAGGAAGGAAAGGGGGGAGGGAGTGAAGGAAGGAAGGGAGTGAAGGAAGGAAGGGGGGGAAGGAGGGAAGGAGGGGACGGAGGGTGGGAGGGAGGTAGAAGGGAAGGAGGGAGGGAGAAAGGGACGGAGGGAAGGAAGGAAGGAGGGAGTGAGGGAGTGAGGGAGAGAGGGAGGGAAGGAGGGAGGGAGGGAGGGAGGGAGGAGGGAGGGAGGTAGAAGGAGGAAGGGAGGGAGGTAGAAGAAGGGACGGAGAGAGGGAGGTATAAGGAGGAAGAGAGGGAGGTAGAAGAAGGGACGGAGAGAGAGAGGGAGGGAGGGAGGGAGGGAGGGAGGGAGGGCTTCGAGAGGAGCGGCCACCGAGCCTTATGCCTCGACACGGACGGCGTCGTCGTTTCAGGATCCATTATTTTTTTTTTTTTTTTATACATTCATTCTCATTTTCCCCTTTTCGTATTTCCCTTCACCTTTTCCCTTCCTTTGACTTCTTCCCTCCCTCTCTTCCTAGTTCCGCCCGTCCGTTCATTCTTACTTCACTCATTCCTTCTTTCTTTCTTCTCTTTCCCTCTATTCCATCTTTCTTCCTGACCCCCCCCCCCCGTCCTTTCAATATATTTTTCCTTCCTTTTCTTCGTACTTCCCATATCTACCTCTCTCCTTCCCATCCTCCCTCCTTTCCATATCTCCCCCTCTCTCCCTCCCTCCTTCTTTCCCCACTTTCCTTCCTTACTCTCTCGTTTCCTCCCTCCTCCCCTCTATCTCCCTATCTCCCTCCTTCCCTCTATCTCCCTACCTCTCTCCCTCCTTTCCTCCCTTCCTCCCATATCTCCTATCCCTCCCTC
>BOPN01001199.1:288902-293902 GCA_017312705.2 Penaeus japonicus | reverse complement strand
CGTTTGTAACATATGCAAATTAGCTCCTACGTCTAAGAATAACTTCGTTGTTGATCCACGGCCCAAAAGACACGACAAGAAAATAAAACAAAGACAAACAAACAAATACGCTCCAAAAAAAACAACAACAACAACAACTAGAAAGACAAAAAGAGAGGTTTAAAGTGTAGAGAAAAAAAAAATAAAAATAAACCACACGCGTTTCCTTCCAGGAGTTTATAGCGGTGAGCTCGCGAGGGCAACACTCTCTCACAAAAGGCTGGAGTCCATGTAATTTCAAATAACGTCTTTATCGGGAAACTAAGCCACTTTCCTGACTTTCTGTTATCTTTTTTTTTCTTCTTTCTTCACCCTTTCTTTATTCTGGATTTTTTTTTCTTTTGATTTAATTTTGTTGTTGCTGTTTTTTGTTTGTTTGTTTGTTTGATTGTTTGTGTTGTCTTTATCCTTCCTGAGTTACTTTGTTGTTAGTTTTCTTTTCTTGTTTTGTTTCGTTTTTTATTTCCCAGTTTCCTTGTCTTATTTTTATATTTTCTTTTATCTTTTTTGTTTTTGGTTTTACTTTGGATTTTCCTCTGTCTTTCTCTTACCTTTTCTTCACTTCTATTGTTCCCCTTACATAACTTTTTTTCTTCTCCCTTGAAATCTCCTTACTTTATTTTTTTTCCTTTTCTTTCTATTCTTCTTTCCTTCGTTTTTAATTTTCTTCCTTTTCGGCTTTCCGTTTCCCTTTCTTTCTTTCGTCTTTTTTTCATTTTGATTTTCCCCTTAATTTTCCAAAAATTTTCTCCCTTTTCTTGTTACTTTCCCCCCAAACTTATCATTTTATTTTCCTCTATTTGCTGTTTCGTTATTCCACATTTTCCTTTCGCTTTTGTTATTCTATTCTCTTTTGTTCTTTTCCCCTTCTCTTGTTCCTTTTTTCCTCTTGTATTTTCCCCTTCCCTCATCACTTCTTCCCCCTAACCCCCCCCCCCACCTCCCTCCCGACTTAAACTTCCTCTTGTTTGTTTTTTTTCCCCCGCCACTACTTTTTTCCCCTTCACACGATCCTTTTTTCCCCCATCGTCCGAAAACGGCTTGAAATTCATTTAGAGATAACGATGCGAGGAGCAATGGAGGTGTAGATGTATTAAATGATAAAAGGAGAGGGAGGAGAGAAGGAGGGAAAGAGGGAAAAAGGGCGGAGGGAAGGAGGGAAAGAGGGGGGGAGGGAAGGAGGGAAAGAGGGGGGAGGGAAGGAGGGAGAGAGGGGGGAGAAAAGGGGGGAAGGAGGGAAAGAGGGGGGAGAGAAAGCGGGATGGAGGGAAAGAGTGGGGGAGAGAAGGGGGGGAAGGGGGAAAGGGGAGGGTGGAAGGAGGAGAGATGGAAGGGCGGGTGGAAAGAGGAAGGGAGGGAGGAAAGAAGGGAGGGAAGGAGGGAGGGTGATAAAGGGAGGGAGGGACAGAGGTAGGAAGGAATGGAGGGAGACAGGGAAGGAAGGAGAGAAAAAGATAAGGAAGGAGGAAAAGAAAGAGGAAGATCAGAGAAAAAAAAAGAGAAACATGAACAAACAACAATAAGAAAAAAAAATCGCATAAAATAACACAAAGAAAAAAACAAATAAACAAAATTCCGCCGAAACGCGCGGTTGGCAACCCTGACGTGCCGGCACCCCCACCCCCACCCCCTCCCCACCCGCCTAGACCATCAGGCTGACCAACCTTTTTCACGAAACCATTCATGCTTTTTTATCTAATTCTCATGCAACAGTTCACCTTTTTCCGGCTTTTATAACTTGTTGAAAAGGCTCACTCCGATCCAACGAATAGATAAGATTGAAAAGGGTCAAATATAAAGTAAAATCCATGTTGGAAAATATTAAAAAAGGGGTGTTTGTTTGTAAACAGCCCTGGATCTCATGTGCTTATATATTTTAGTGTGTGTTGCTTCATGATAGCTTTGAATATTTTACCATTTTTTGTGTTCAATAATTTGTATTTAGTTTCTTTATCATCTATATTATTCATTTTTATTTTTTTTTATACTACATAGAGAAACAAACAAAGAGAATAAAGCTGGACAAAATGACTAAAACAGAACTAACATACAAACATATTCCAAAAAAATAAGCGATTAGTAACGATACACTAATAAAATCAATAATAGAACAACAAATAATAAAGAAATAAATATACTTAAAAAAATAACAAATACAACCTCCTCCCCCCAAAACAACAACAAAAACAACATAACCACCAGCAACATCAGGATAAAAAAACAAAAAAAATCAAGATAACATAAGATCCAAAACCATAACGCAAATGCTTGTTGTTGTAATGACGTCATCCGGAGGTCTAAGTGCACCTGTACCCGACTTCAAGTGGATAGAACAAGCCGGAAGTCAAAGGTAAACTGGATGGCTGAGTTCAATGACGTCATTAAATGGATACCTTGACGTCATGGGAAATATTTGTCATGCAAGGAAGGTATTGTGATGTCACGCCAGGGAAGGTATGGTGATTTCGTGCAAGGATCGGGATGTGGTTGAGAGTATAGTGATGAATACAGTGACATCACAGAAAGTATAGTGACGATCCATATATATACGCTCCCGCCCGGTTATCTAGAATAGTCATGTCATAGTCATAGTCATGTCATAGTGTAGTGACGACCTATATACATGGTATAATCGTGCAAAGTATAGTATATATACTCCATTATAAAGTATGAATTCAATCAATAATAAATTGACTTCATGCAACCATAGCAGTTGCAACATGGATTAAAGTAAAAAAAAAAAAAAAAGAAATAGGAGAAAAATAGACCCTGGCATCCCCCTCGATCATTAATCACTCTTTAGTGACGTAATGTACTTGATATACGAAATTTGTGTTTATATAACTGCTTCCTATATTTAGCGTACTTTACTTTACCACACACACACACACACATACACACACACACAGAGAGAGAGAGAGAGAGAGAGAGAGAGAGAGAGAGAGAGAGAGAGAGAGAGAGAGAGAGAGAGAGAGAGAGAGAGCATACACATACACATATATACATACATATTTATTATTATGATATTTTTTGCTTATACATATATATACATATATACATATATATATACATATATACATATAAGAGAGAGAGAGAGAGGGGGGGAGTACCCTTCATCTGGAGAGGACATGAATGGACTGAGGTTTCCCTTTCCCTCAAGGGAAAAAGAAAAGGAAAGGGACTGGGGGGGTGGGGGGTACGTGTCGCTTACTGTCATTACCATATTACGCGGACCCTGCCCCCCCCCCCCCTGCCCCTCTGCCTCGCTCCTCTCCCCTCTCCCCCCTTTTACAAAAAGATAAGAAGACGGGGAAGTACGAGGAAAGGGGTAAGGATGAAGTGTGTGTGTGTGTGTGTGTGTGTGTGTGTGTGTGTGTGTGTGTGTGTGTGTGTGTGTGTGTGTGTGTGTGTGTGTGTGTGTGTGTGTGTGTGTGTGTGTGTGTGTGTGTTTGCATCTGTGTCTGCAAGTACGAGAGCGTGTGCGTGTGTGACCAAAGACCATCTGCACACATACACACATATAGATACACACACACTTACAAAAACCTTCACACAGGGAAACACAAAAGAAAAGTTACTCTACATTTGCATAATCAAATATTCATGAAAAAGCCAACGCAAAAAGTAGTCTTCCACCGAGTGAATAACATGAATGAAACGATCCCATACGAAGATAACTGACTGAATGAATGAGTAAATGAGTGAATAACTGAATTAATAAAGACACGAGTAAATGACTGAGTTCATGAATGAATGAGTAAATGAGTGAATAACTGAATCAATAAACAGACGAGTATATGACTAAGTTAATGAATGAATAGCTGAATTAATAAAGACTAATGAATGGATGAATAAGTGACTGGGTTAAATCATGAATGAATGAGTATGGGAATGAGTTGATTTATGAATGAATGAATTGGATCAATGGAGGGAAGAGTAAACTAATGAACTTGTTCAATGAATGAATAAACGAGTATCAATGTTTTTCCTTCTTTTCTGTTTATTTGATATTTCTTTCCTTCCCTCTCCCTTCCCCCTTCCCCCACCCTTCTCCCTTCCCCCGCCCTTCTCCCTCTCCTTCCTCCCCTACCCTCTGCCCTTTATATTCTCCCTTTTCCTCTCTTCACCTCCTCTTCGTCCCTTTTTCTCCCTCTTTCTCCCTACCTCCTCCTTCATCATCATCTTCTTTTCCTTTTTCATTTCCTTTAACTATTCATTCACCTTCTTCTTTTTTATCTTCTTCTTTTTTTCTCTTCCTCCTCCTTCTTCCCTTCCTTCTCCACCTCCAGTACCCCTCCCCCTCCTCCCATACAATCTATTTATAGTTTAATGATCTCCAGATATAAGGCTTTAGACTGTTAGAAGGGTAGGTTATGGGTGTCCACTTCCGGCCCTGGGAACACGAGGCCGCGACCCCTGCCTTTTAATGGGGGTTTTACTATTTTACTATTTCAGCCCAATTCGTCATTTTACTGTTTTATATCCTTTCACATTTTTTCTATCTTGTACTATTTTACTTTTTTACTTATGTTTCATTATTTTCTCATTTCAATCAAGAGGGAGAGAGGGAGGGAGAGAGAGAGAGAGAGAGAGAGAGAGAGAGAGAGAGAGAGAGAGAGAGAGAGAGAGAGAGAGAGAGAGAGAGAGAGAGAGAGAGAGAGAGAGAGAGAGAGAGAGAGAGAGAGAGAGAGAGAGAGAGAGAGAGAGAGAGAGAGAGAGAGAGAGAGAGAGAGAGAGAGAGAGAGAGAGAGAGAGAGAGAAAGAGAGAGTAATAAATGAGACTGAATGGCGGCTACGCACACAGAGGGCGGCGGGAAAGAGCAAGGCGCTGATACTGATTGATAAGTGGGAGCGAGAGAACAAACAGAATAGAGATAGATAGATTGGTGGGGAGAGGAAAAGTGGAGGAGGAGGAAGGAGAAGTGAAGAGAGATGAAGGAAGGAAGATGTGAGAAAAGGGG
>BOPN01001199.1:271402-281402 GCA_017312705.2 Penaeus japonicus | reverse complement strand
AGAGAAGAGAAACGACAACGACAGATGAAGATAAATGCAAAAGGAATTCACTCGACGTTGTGAAACGATGGCATGATGTCATCGCGCATGCCGAACTCCCACTCACTCAGGCGCTCCTGCAACCCCCTCCCTCCCTCGCTCCCTCCCTTCCTCTCTCCCTCCCTCCCTCCCTCCCTCCCTCTCTCCCTCTCTCCCTCTCTCCCTCCCTCCCTCTCTCCCTTCCTCTCTCTCCCTCTCCTTCACCCTCTCCCTCCCCTTCCCTCTCTTCCTGGTCCTCTCCCTCCCCTTCCCTCTCTCTCTCTCCCTCCCCCTCCCCCTCCCTCCTCCTCATCCATCCTCCCCCTCTTTCTCTCCCTCCTTTCTTCCTCCTCGCAGTTCTAGTTCCGGCATTCCACATGGCCCCCTCCCCGCTTGCCTCTCTCCTCCTTCTCCCCTCTTTCCTCTCTTCCCTCTCTTCTCCTTCTCCCCTATCTTTCTATCTCTCTCCTCTCCCTCCTACCTCCTATCTCCTCCTTTCCCCTATTCTCCCCTCCTCCCTTCTACCTCTTTACTCCTTCCTTTCTACTCCTTTCCCCCTATTCTCCCATTCCTTCTTACCTCCTCCCTTCCCTCTCCCTTTCTCTCCTCCTTCCTTCCTTTCTATCTCCTTCCTCCTCCTTCGCCGCCCTCCCCCAATTCCCTCTTCTCTTCTCTTCTCCTCTCCTCCCCTCCCCTCCCCCCTTCCCTCCTCCCCTCACCCCCTTCCCCCCAAATTCCCTCACCCTTCCCCTCACCCCCTTCCCCGTTTCTCCCCCCTCACTCCCTCTCCCCTCCCTTCCCCCTAATATTCCTTCTCCCCTCCCCTCCCCCTCCCCCTCCCCTCCCCTCCCACTCCTCCTCTTCCTCGACCAGGGAGTCAATAAAGGGAGTTGTGGTTCGGTTTAGCCACTCTTAACCCTTTGGGATTCATGCGCCTTGAAATGAAGGAAAAAAAACAAAACTTTCGGTGATGCAATTACGGAAAAAAGAAAAACGATTTTTTTTACGAGTAACTATGCATGATAACTATGCATGGCAGTGGTTTTAATTCCTGCTTGCATGAATTAAAGAGAAGGGGAGGGATACGGAGTTTTGATTTTTGATAGACAGTAGAGGAGGGACGAGAAGGAGGGAGGGAGGGAGGGAGGGAGGGAGAGAGGGAGGGAGGGAGGGAATATGGGAAGGAAGTAGGGAGGAAATATGGGAAGGAGGGAAGGAGGGAATTTGAGAAAGAGGGAAGGAGGGAACGAGAGAAGTAAGAAGGGATGGGATGTAGGTAAGAATCTAGGGAATGAGAAAAATAAATAAGTAGAGAGTGAAGTACGTTGACAGGGAGGAAGGGAGGGAGGAAGAGACGGACAGACAAAGGAATAAACAGAGGAAAGGGAGAGAGGAAGGAAGGAAGGGAGGGAGGGAAAGAGGGAGAGAGAGAGAGACAGACAGACAAAGGAATAAACAGAGGAAAGGGAGAGAGGAAGGAAGGAAGGAAGGAATGGAGGGAGAGAGAGAAAGACGGACAGAGAAAGGAATAAACAGAGGGAAGGGAGAGAGGAAGGAAGGGAGGGAGGGAGGGAGGGAAGGAGAGAGAGAGGGAGGGGCACAGGAAGGGAGAGACCAAAATGCCATTACGTAATTGTTGCGAGAAATAGGATCACTGGGGGAGAGGGAGGGGGTGGGGGAGGGGAGGTGTCCCTTTACGCTTTTTTTCTTAAGCTTTGATTTTTATTCATATTTTTATTTATGTATATACGTTTTATACTAGTGTGTTTGTTTGTCTGTTCTTTTACCCCCCCATTATTTTCAATTCTGTCTGTGAATGTCTATCCTTGTGTTTGTCTGGATGTCTTGTTTGATTTGCTCTTTGTTAGTTTTTGTTTCTTGTCTCTGCTTATTTGTTAACTTGCAAAAGTTTTTTTCTCTCTTTCTAAGTATGGACGCGTGATCTCCCTTCTCACTCTCGCTCTCTCTCTCTCTCTTTCTCCTCTCTCTCTCACTCTCTTTCTCCCTTTCTCCCTCTGTCTTTCTCTGTCTCTCTCTCTCTCTCTCTCTCTCTCTCTCTCTCTCTCTCTCTCTCTCTCTCTCTCTCTCTCTCTCTCTCTCTCTCTCTCTCTCTCCTTCTTTCTCTGTGACTCATCTTCATAACATATTCAACCATCATCCCCATCAAAATCAATAAGTAATCACAATAATCATCATCATCACCACATCACCAACACCATCATCACCAACACCATCATCACCAACACCAACACCATCATCACCAACACCATCATCATAATCATCACCACATCACCGTCACCCTTCCTATCATCTTCACCATCATCATCACTATCATCACCGTCACCCTTCCTATCATCTTCACCACCACCATCACCACCATCACCACCACCATCACCACCACCATCACCACCATCACCACCATCATCATCACCTTCGTCATCACCTTCGTCATCCTCACCAAGGTCAAGGTAAACAACACACCTGTGCTTAAGTCGTGCAATTGCATTCCAAAAAAGGATATATTATACTCGAAGATTTTTTTTTTCTTCATTCGATTTTTTACTAAGAAGGATGAGAGAGAACGAAGGGTGGGCTTGTTCGTTTGTTTTAATGTTGTTGTTTTTTCGTTTTCATTTTCCTTTTTTTTTTCTTTTTTTTTCTTTTTTTTTAATCAAGATCTGTGGCTTTGATTGCGTTTCTTTTATAGTTTTCCTGTTTGTGGTTTTATTTCAAAATGTGTATTTTTTCCCACGTAGTATTGAAATTGTATTTTATTTATCATATATACAATTCATACATACAAACATATATACATACATACATAGAGAGAGAGAGAGAGAGAGAGAGAGAGAGAGAGAGAGAGAGAGAGAGAGAGAGAGAGAGAGAGAGAGAGAGAGAGAGGAAGACAGAGAGACAGACACACACACAACTACACTGATATACATTCACCCTTTGTTCTAATTATTTATTCCTCTTCTCGATTATTCATAAAGATATCTATTCATATATTCCTTTACTCATACACATTTTCCATGAATATAATTATCTTGA
Organism: Penaeus japonicus; assembly: GCA_017312705.2. Lineage (NCBI taxonomy): Eukaryota > Metazoa > Arthropoda > Malacostraca > Decapoda > Penaeidae > Penaeus > Penaeus japonicus. Next base: position 278,333 of record BOPN01001199.1, on the reverse strand, counting down.
CGAACCTGTCACTCGCAGCATCACATTTATGTGTGTGTGTGTGTGTGTGTGTGTGTGTGTGTGTGTGTGTGTGTGTGTGTGTGTGTGTGTGTGTGTGTGTGTGTGTGTGTGTGTGTGTGTGTGTGTGTGTGTGTGTGTGTGTGTGTGTGTGTGTGTGTGTGTATGTATATATATATATATATATATATATATATATATATATATATATATATATATATATATATATATATATATATATATATATATACTGTATATGTACATATATATCTGATAATAAGAATATTGATAATAAAAAAGGAATAAAAACGAGCAGGAGATCATGTCTCCGTCTGTCTCACCTGCGCTGGCACTTGACCTCTGACCCCAGCCGGAGATCACGTGACCCCCGACCCTGGAGTATTTTGGAAAGGCGACCTTTTGGGCCCGAGTCGGTGGAGCGTGAAGTTAACGGAGGCTCTCTCTCTCTCTCTCTCTCTCTCTCTCTCTCTCTCTCTCTCTCTCTCTCTCTCTCTCTCTCTCTCTCTCTCTCTCTCCCTCTCTCTCTCTCTCTCTCTCTCTCTCTCTCTCTCTCTCTCTCTCTCTCTCTCTCTCTCTCTCTCTCTCTCTCTCTCTCTCTCTCTCTCTCTCTCTCTCTCTCTCTCTCTCTCTCTCTCTCTCTCTCTCTCTCTCTCTCTCGCTCTCTCTCTCTCTCGCTCTCTCTCTCTCTCTCTCTCTCTCTCTCTCTCTCTCTCTCTCTCTCTCTCTCTCTCTCTCTCTCTCTCTCTCTCTCTCTCTCTCTCTCTCTCTCTCTCTCTCTCTCTCTCTCTCTCTCTCTCTCTCTCTCTCTCTCTCTCTCTCTCTCTCTCTCTCTACTCTCTCTCTCTCTCTCTCTCTCTCTCCCTCTCTCTCTCTCCTTCTCCATCGAGAAGGACACGCGAACCATGCCCTTATTTCCCCCTGCCCTTCTACCCCTCCCTCCCCCTCTTCCTCATGCCCCCCCCCTCCTCCTCGCCATGCACCTCTCCCCCTCCTCTCCCTCTCCCTCTCCCTCTCCCTCTCCCTCTCCCTCTCTCTCTCCCTCTCCCTCTCTCTCCCTCTCCCTCTCCTCTCCCTCTCCCTCTCCCTCTCCCTCTCCCTCTCCCCCCCTCTCCCTCTCTCTCCCTCTCTCCCTCTCCCCCTCCCTCTCCCTAACCTTCTCCCCCTCCCTCTCCCCCCCCCCTCCGTCGCCGTCGCCGCTATCACCTGCGTTCGCGCGCGCGCGTGTGTGTGTGTGTCCTTCGCTTTGTGTGGGAGAGTGAGTGTGTCTGCGCGGCGATAGGTAGGTAGGTAGCCTAGCCATCTGAGGACCATCTGTTGTTTATTTTTCGCCGTCTGGGGTCTTTCCCGCTTCTTTCTCTCGTTTTCTTTGGTTTCTTGGAGTTTTATTAAGTTCGTGCGATTCGGGAGAATAGACGAAAAGTGGGCCGACTGACTACCTTCTAGCACTTTCTAGTAATGCGATCTTTTGTCATTCTAATGCGACCGCCTTTTTATCGCACCATCTGTAACACGAACCCTCACACTGACCTCTGTGTCTATACCATCTTTTATTTTATTTTATTTTTTTCTCATAAATCTTGCCTCCTCTTACTACCTATCGTTCGCAACCATCTGTGACACAGAATAAACTTTTACTCTCGTGCTCTGATAAAAAAAACAAAAAAACTTATCTGATCATAGCCATCTGTTGGGAATATTGGGACCGGCTTACGCACAGTAGGGCACCATCTGTGATAGTTTAAGCCCCCTCCCTCACTCCCCCCTCCCCCCTGCTCCCTACTTCCCTCTCCCCCACCTCCCCAATAACCCCAATAATGTACCCCCATCCCCCTCCCTACCCCCCCGACCTCGCTTCCGAAGACAACACTGCAAGCACATGAAAAGCGCCCTCGGAACCTACACGCCGCCTTTGTGGGCGTTTCTCGGGCTTATTGAGTATTCCTTCTCTTTTTATTTCATCCTTTTTATCATTGTGTTTATTAATTGTTAGTGTTTTATTATGTTGATTCTCATTCCCATCCTTTTCCATTCCCATTCTCTCTCTCTATCTCTCTCTCCAACTCTTTCCCCCTCCTCTTCTCCTTCTCCTTCTCTTTCTCGTACTCCTTCTCCTCCTCCTTCTCCTTCTCCTCCCTCTCCCTCTTACTCACCCTCTCCTACTCTGTCACCCTCACCCTCTCCCTCTCCCTTACCCTCTCCTTCTCCCACTCCTTCACCCTTCCCTTCTCCTTCTCCCTATCCCTTTTCCTCTCCCTCACCCTCTTCTTCTCCCTCTCCTTATCCTTATCCTTCTCCCTCTCCTGATCCTTATCCTTCTCCTCCCTCTCTCTCTCTCCTACTCCTTCCCTCTTACCTTCTCCTTCTCCTTCTCTCTCTCTCTCTCTCTCTCTCTCTCTCTCTCTCTCTCTCTCTCTCTCTCTCTCTCTCTCTCTCTCTCTCTCTCTCTCTCTCTCTCTCTCTCTCTCTCTCTCTCTCTCTCTCTCTCTCTCTCTCTCTCTCTCTTCTCCCTCCTCCTCTCCCTCTCCTTATCCCCCTCCCCCTCCCTCACCCTCTCCCTCGCCCTCTCTCATAAACCCAATTCATTCTTCTGAAATTCCTCTATCCCAGATGCTGCATCTTGTATCTCGCTGTAACTACCCCCCCACCCTCTCCTCCTCCCCCCCCCCCGCACAACCCCACCCCCCTGGCGTGACCTCTGCGTTGCATCACAGGTCAAGCTTTCATATTTTTTTTTTATCTGTGTTCTGTTGTTCTGCTTGTTTGTTTGTGTCTATGTGGTTCTTTTTTGTTGTGTGCGTCTATGTGTTTGATTTTGTTTGTATATTTGTTTGTTTTTGTTTGAGTTAGTGTGTGCGTGTGCGTGTGCGTGTGCGTGTGTGCCTGCATGTGGGTACATATTTATGTGCGCACTGCGTATGCATTGTACATAAGTCCATATGTCACGCCTTGTCCCCACATTCCAAACCTGCTCTTACTTGGAAATCCCCCCCCTCCCCCTCCCTCCCCCTCCCACCCACCTCCCGTCACATGTACCCTCGCTCTTGTTGGTACAACCCCACGCGTCGCATAGGAAAGGGATAACACAAACACGTCAATAAATCAACATAAAAAGACTGAGAGAGAGAAGAGAAGAGAGAAAGAGAAAGAAGAGAGAGAGAGAGAGAGAGAGAGAGAGAGAGAGAGAGAGAGAGAGAGAGAAGAAGGAGAGAGAGAGAGAGAGAGAGGGAGGAAAGAGGAAGAGAAGGAAGGAAGAGGGGGAGAGAGAGAGGGAGGGAGACAGAGAGAGAGAGAGAGAGGGAGGGAGAGGAGAGAGGGAGATTAGGGGGGGGTTGGTTGGTGTATATATTATATATATATATATATATATATATATATATATATATATATATATATATATATATATATCCAGATAAATAGATAAATATATAAGGTTTAATTGCATTTCAGGATGGTTATATTGGTAAATACCTTTTATATATTGGACTATCCAGTTGATGGCGATAGATGGCAACCTCACCTGTGGAGAAAAAACAGAAATAGATTAATATATTTCATGAAAAGCGATGATATAAATATAAAAGGAAGGAAGGAAGAAAAAAAAGGAGAAAAAATAGAAGGAGGGAATGGAAGAGGAAGAAAAAATGAGAGAAAGAGGGGGAGAGGGGGAAGAAAATAAGATGGAGACAAATATATATATATATATATATATATATATATATATATATATATATATATATATATAATATATATATATATATATATATATATATATATATATATATATATATATATATATATATATAGAGAGAGAGAGAGAGAGAGAGAGAGAGAGAGAGAGAGAGAGAGAGAGAGAGAGAGAGAAGAGAGAGAGAGACAGAGGCAGAGACAGAGAATCAAAATCGAGAAAACAAAAAAGATAGAAACACAGTCAGAAAAATATACACAATGTGAAAAGACAGAAAGAACGAAATAAAAAAAAGCTATCAAGAGGGGAGAGCAGGAGAGGGGAGAGGAGGAGAAGGAGGAGGGGGAGGAGGAGGGGGAGGAGGAGGGGGAGGAGGAGGAGGAGGAGGAGGAGCAGAAGGGGAAAGTGTTTTGAGGGTGATTTGAGCAGCAGCAAAGTCCTGCTTGAGGGCAGTAGGTTAGGGCACGTCTCTCCCACCCAATCTCCCCTCTCCCCTCTCCCCTCTCCCCTCTCCCCTCTCTCCTCTCTCCTCTCCCCTCTCTCCCCTTAACCCCCGCCCAGTTTTGAGAATGTGGGGTGGGTGATAAGAAGAGGATATTTAGGCTGGAAGAGGGGAGATGAAGACGAAGGGAGAAGGGGAAGGGGAGACACGAGAAAAGAGGGGAGATGACTATAAAATGGATGGGAAGAGGAAAGGAGAAGAGAGAGGACCAGCATGACAAGGGGAAACAGAAGAGGGGAAAGAAAGAAGAGGAGGAGGATTAAAGAGGGGAAGTGGAGAGAGAAGATAAAGTGAAAGGATAAAGGAGAGGAGAAAATAAAATAAAAACGAGGGGGAAGCGAGAGAGGAAAATGTGAGAAGAGAAATGTGAGCGAAACAGAGAAAGGGGTGAGGGAGGGAGAAGGGGGGAAAGCAGAGAGTAGGAGAGAAGAGGGGAAAGAGAGGGAAGGGAAGAAGAGGGGACAGGAGAGAGAAGGGGAGAAACGGGGAAAGGAGAGCGAAGGGGGAAAGTAGAAAGGAGGGGATAAGAGGGGAAAAGAGAGAGAAGGGGAGAGAAAGGGAAAAGAAAGATGGGAAAGGAGAGAGGAGAAGGAGTAGAGAAGAGAAGAAAAAAAAGAGAGGAGGGGAGAAGAGGGGAGAGGAGAGAGGAGGGGAAAGGAGAGATGCTCTAGTATAGCCGCCAAGCCATGTTTACCCAGCAGAGGCGAGAGTGAGGGGAGGGAAGTATTAATTGTCAGCTGATATTAAAAAATCCCAGCTGTTAGTACTTCACTCCGTATCACAAGATACTGCTAATGATACTATCATTGGCGTTAGAATAATTAATATCCTCTATCTTTTTTTTTTTCAAATTATCAATCGATATGAAAATCAGAACAACCTCTCCTAGTTTACATAACGATTTACTACGAGTTTTGTGGGGTGATTATTCAACCTAAAATCGCAATTCACACTGACAGTTTTAACGTCGACATGCACCATAACCATTATCCTAATTATAATAATAAACATGTTCTGTGAACGTGTTAACACAGACAGAAGTGTGGTTATTATGTGACCAATTTTGGGTACATTTTTTTTCGTTTTTTTAGATCATCATAATTTTGTTTTGTAACCTACTTTCTTGGTAGTGGATTCCTCTCGTATCTGATAGTATCCTAATTCCCTATCTCTCTCTCTCTCTCTCTCTCTCTCTCTCTCTCTCTCTCTCTCTCCCCCCCCCCCCCCCCCCCTCCCCTCCTCCTCCTCCTCCTCCTCCTCCTCCTCCTCCTCCTCCTCCTCCTCCTCCTCCTCCTCCTCCTCCTCCTCCTCCTCCTCCTCCTCCTTACCCTGGGACGTTCCTTACCCCCTTCCCCCTCTTACTTTTTACTCCCTCTCTCCTTCTCTCCTTTCTCCCCTCCTTCCCTCCCTCTTGCATTTTCTCTCTTAATCTCACTTCTCTTTCCCTACCTTTCCTTACCCTTTAATTCTCTCTCATAACCTCACTTCTCTCTCCTTATTTACCTTCCATCCATTAATTAATCTACCCTCCCTCTCTCCCTCCCTCCCTCTTTCCCCCCCCCTAAAAAAAAAAAAAAAAAACTCCTCACCCCACCCCAACGCCACCCCCTATGACTTCCCCCTCCCCCACCCCCTCCCCTACTCACACCCCTCCCCCAAAAAAAGGGCGACATAATTCCCAGATCGCGATAACCCCCCCGGCAGTAGGGTGAGAGAGGGCGAGAAATGTTCTCTCTGTTTAATCTCTTCTTTGGCGCCGCTTTTTGCTTTAGCCTTTTCTCAGACTTGGGATAATAGGGATTCGTAATTCTTGTCATATATATATATATATATATATATATATATATATATATATATATATATATATATATATATATATATATATATATAATTTTTATTCTTGATTTTTATGGTTGTTTTTTTTTTTTTTGGGGGGTCATTCTTTATCGTCTTTGTCATCATTGCAATTAGTGGCAATATAACTACTGTCGTTATCTCGCTCCAAAAGGTCAAATAAATCGCCCCAAAGGGTCAAAATGTTGCAAATTCGTCAGCAGCGCAACATTTCACGACCTGCTCCCCTGTCAAGTGTCAGGAACTAACCTAAGTGTCAAAAAATTCACCTCTCGTGTGTCAAGGGTCGGGTGTCACCTGGTATGTGCTCCGCCACCTTTCCCATGCCAACTGCAGTGTCGTGTGACACCTGACAGCAGCGCGCAATAGGCCAGCTGTTGGGTGTCACATTGGCGGTGGCGAAGGTGTCATGCGGCCTGAGGCACTTTGTCGGAATCTGACACACACACACACACACACACACACATACACACACACACACACACACACACACACACACACACACTCATACACACACATACACACTCACACACACACAAACACACACACACACACACACACACACACACACACACACACACACACACACACACACACACACACACACACACACACACACACACACACACACACACACACTCACACACACACACACACACACACACATACCTCTCTTTCACACCTTTATTCCTCTCCCTATCTCTCCTCTCAATCCTTCATCCTCCCTCTCCCTCACCTCCTATCTTTCCCTCCCTCTCTCCCTACCCTCCATTTCCCACTTCTCCCTCAACCTCCTATCTCCCCCTCCCTAACCCTATCTTCTCTCTCCTCACCCACCCTTTCTCCCTCCCCTCCCTCTCTCTCCTCACCCT
>BOPN01001199.1:251402-256402 GCA_017312705.2 Penaeus japonicus | reverse complement strand
CAAAGTGAACCTTATAGAACCTTGGAAGCTCTTGAAGATCCATGTAAAGTCAATCCTTAATATCCATTAAGATCCGCCGAAAGCTTGGTGATCCTTGAACAACTCCACAGAACCTCAGAAAATCTTTAAAGAACCCCAGAAAACTAACTTCACATCCATAGAACCTCAAAACCCCATCAAGAACCTCACAGAACTTGAACACACACCCCCCCCTCCTCTAAGATTCACCAAATTCTGATACCTATATACACATATACAGAACCTCATAAAGAACCCTACACAGAACCTCACAGAACCCAAACATACCTCTCTATACACCAATACAGAACCTCAAATACCCACACAGAACCCCACACAGAACCCGAACAACCCCCAACCCCCTATCCCTCCCCTCCCTTCCCCCTCCCCCTCCCTAAGCCTCACCCACCCAAACTCAAAGGTTCAACCCAAGCCAGGAAGAAAAGAACCCTTTAGAACGCGCGGTCGAGGATGGAGGGAGAGTTCCTAAGCGCCCCATATAACTCCATGTACACGGTGGATCTTGATAATGAAATATGACGGCGCGGGTCATATATTATTTCCCTGTGTTGGAGGGAGGGAGCGAGGTAGGCTTATGGCGCTGCTCTCGTATGCGGTCTGGGGTCTTGGTGGGGGTGGGGGGGGAGTGGTTGGTGGGGGTGAGGGTGGTGGTGAGGGTGGTGGTGGGAATGGTAGTGGTGGTGTTGATGGTGGGAGTGGTGGTGATGGTGGTGGTGGTGGTGGTGGTAGTGATGGTGGGGGGTGGGGGTGGGGGTAGTGGTTGGGGTGGGGGTGGGGGTAGTGGTTGGGGTGGTGGTGGTGATGGTGGTGGGGGTGGGAGTGGTGGTTTAGCGTTGATGGTGTTGTATTTTTATATTGTTTTATGTTATGTTTTTCTCTTTTCTTTTTGCTCTATGTTATTATATTTTATTCTATTTTTGTTTTATGTGATGTTTTTTTGGTGTTGATGTCTTTTCTACTTTTTCTGTCTTTTTGTTTTTTTTTTTACTTTCTGTTTGTTTGCTTGCCTTTTTTATTTGGTTATCTTTTTTTATGTTCATAAGGTCTTTCTCAGTGTTGTAATATTTAGTTTAATATACACAGTTTATTCTTCATTGGGGTTTATCTGTTTTGGGTTATATTTCAAAGTTTTACTATTTTGTACATCTTTTTCTTATATTTTCTTTACGTTTCTCTTAGATGCGTTAAAATTCCAAGAAGAAAATGGTAATCATAATAATAATATCATCCTTATTACTAATAATATTATTAATGTTAATGGTAATAATAGTAACATAAACACAAATAATAATAACAATAATGATGATGATAATGATAATGATAATAATTATTATAATAATAAGGATAATAATAATAATAATAATAATAATAATAATAATAATAATAATAATAATAATAACAATAATAGTAACAACAAAGCAACAACACTAAAAAGAATTAAAATACCAACAGTGACAATATATAGACAACAACAATAATAGTAATAATGATATTAATAATAACAGTAATAACGATACCAATAATAGTGATAAAGATAATAATAATAACAATAATAATGATAGCAATAACAAGAACAACTATAATGATAATAAGAATTATGAAAAAATAGTAATACTACGGCTAAGAATGATAATAAGAATGATAAGAATGATGATAATAATAATAATAGTAATAATAATAATAATAATAATAATAATAATAATAATAATAAAGATAATAATAATAATAATAATAATAATAATAATAATAATAATGATAATAATAATGATAATAATAATAATAATAGCAATAATAATTTCGAGCCCCTCCCACGAGGAAAAACCGAATGTTCGAGAATCCGTAGCCTCGGTCATACGGACTTTCTTGGCAGGTCAATGGCCTTCCCGTCGCCCTCCCACTTCAAACCTTACGAGGTCAAAGGTCACCATTTCAGAACGCTTTACCCACTTTCACCCCAACCCCTCCCCTTCTCTTCCCCCTCCTCCCCCCACATCTTTAACCTGTTCAGTTGATTCGTTGATATCTCCCTCCCCCTACCTTTCTTACTAACACCCCTTCCCCCCCTCCCCTTCCTTACAAACCCTCCTCTCCCCCTCACCTTTCTTACTAACCCTCCCCCTCCCCCTCCCCCTCCTCCCTTCTTCCATCCCCTAACTATGAACACTCCCCTGCCCTCCCCTCCCCTCCCACCCTCCCCTAGCCTCCCCTCCCCACCCTCCCCTCCCCTCCCCTCCCCTACCCTAGCCTCGGAATCTATCCCGTTCTTCCCCTATACCCCATCCCACCCCCCCCCACCCCCTCCCCCCTCCCCCAGCCCCACCCCCTACGAGCTTTCTCCACCTTTCCTCCATTTGCAAATAAACTCCCCCCCCCTCCACTCCTCCACCCACCTCCTTCTCTCCCCCCCCCCCTAATAATTTCCGGTCTCATGAATCAACGCAGGAACTTCGCTGTCGAGGATCTGACATGCACAATGCATGGCACTCTTCGATGTCTTTCTATTTTCTTTTTTTATTTGTCTTCCTTCTTGAAAATCTTTTATTCTATTTCATCCTTGCTCTTTCTTTCTTTTTCTCTGTTGCTCTTGTCTCTTTTTTTATAACATTTTTCGAATTAAATGACAACTTTTTTCCTGGCTCGTAACATCCATGCTATAGAGGGAGAAAGGGAGAGGGAGAGAGAGGGAGAGAGAGAAAGAGAAAGAGAGATTCAGAGACAGAGAGAGAAAAGAGAGAGAGAGAGAGAGAGAGAGAGAGAGAGAGAGAGAGAGAGAGAGAGAGAGAGAGAGAGAGAGAGAGAGAGAGAGAGAGAGAGAGAGAGAGAGAGAGAGAGAGAGGAAGAGAGAGAGAAAGAGAGAGAGAGGGGAGATAGAAAGAGAGAGGGAGACAGAAAGAAAGAGAGAGATTCAGAGACCGAGAGAGATGCAGAGACAGAGAGAAAGAGAAAGAGAAAGAAAGAGAGAGAAAGAGAAGAGAAAGAGAGAGAGAGAGAGAGAGAGAGAGAGAGAGAGAGAGAGAGAGAGAGAGAGAGAGAGAGAGAGAGAGAGAGAGAGAGAGAGAGAGAGAGAGAGAGAGAGAGAGAGAGATTCAGAGACAGAGAGAAAGAAAGCGAGAGAGAGAGAGAGAGATTCAGAGACAGAGAGAAAGAGAAAGAGAGAGATTCTGAGACAGAAAGAAAGAGAGAGATTCAGAGACCGAGAGAGATGCAGAGACAGAGAGAAAGAGAAGAGAAAGAGAGAGAGAGAGAGAGAGAGAGAGAGAGAGAGAGAGAGAGAGAGAGAGAGAGAGAGAGAGAGAGAGAGAGAGAGAGAGAGAGAGAGAGAGAGAGAGATTCAGAGACAGAGAGAAAGAGAAAGAGAGAGATTCTGAGACAGAGAGAAAGAGACAGACAGACAGAGAGAAAGAGAGAGAGAGATTCAGAGACAGAGATAAAGAGAAAGAGAGAGATTCTGAGACAGAAAGAAAGAGAGAGACAGACAGAGAGAAAGAGAGAAAGAAAGCGAGAGCGAAAGAGAGCGAGAGAGAGCAAAGTGATCGATATTCCCAGCAATCCCACCGCTGTTTCCGTGGCCTCTACCTAGCGAAGTTCAGCGAAGTTAATTGCCGGGTTCAACACACTGCCCACGGCCGCGCCAAGGGGAACCCGCGTCACGTAGCGAGGCGAGCGGCCCAGGGAACTAGCAATGTGAATTAGTTCCTTTTTTCCCAAAGTGTTTTCCTTTTTTTTTTCTTTTTTTTTCTTTTTTTTTTTAGGGAGTTAAGGATTTTTTTTCTTCTTTTTTTCCCCAGTTTGGAGAGAATTGTGGATTTTTTTTCTTTTTTTTGTTATTTAATTCTAGGGGAATTGTTTTTTTTTTTATGGGGGAGGGGCTTGTGGAATATTCCTATATTCTTTTTGATATTGGGGTGAATTTTTTGGAATATCTTAAAGAGCTGGAGAACATAGTAGGATCATTTTGTCCTCTTTTTATAGTTTTGGGAAAATAGTTCATTAAAAGAAGTCTATTCGTTTTTACTTTTTTTTTACATTTCCGGCATAACTGTGGATTAGTCTAGTTGTTGTTATTGTTTATATTTTGTACTCTTGTTTGACCTATTTTGGAGGAAATTCAATTAAGATTTTTTTTTTATTCTCGCTTTATCTTTCTAGTAAGCGGTTCGAGGCGATAACAAGTTATTAGCCTTTTTAAAAATTTCAAACTGTTGTTTAACTTTTTTCCGGACGAGGGTTGGGGATAGAGATGTTTTTTTTTTTTTTTAACCATTATCTTTATAATTGGGATTGAAGGGGTTGGGTTAGGAGAAAGTAGTTAAGGGATATAAAGGTTCTTTCATTATTGGTTTTATTTCCTAAGATAAACACACGCTCAAGTCGCTAACACCTGACATCCACATTTCTTTCTTTCTCTCTCTCTCTCTCTCTCTCTCTCTCTCTCTCTCTCTCTCTCTCTCTCTCTCTCTCTCTCTCTCTTTCTCTCTCTCTCTCTCTCTCCTTTCCTCCCCCTCTCCCTCTCCCTCTCCCTCACACACAAACACTTAATCCCCTACATACACCCTCCCACCTACACCCCACATCCCACCCCCACCCAACTATCCACCTACCCCTCCTCCCCTTCCCCCCTCCCCCCCCCATCCCCCCACTCCCCCCCACACAAGCGCAACTTAACTGAGCCCTCCGACCGAATTCCCAACTAACCAGATTTCCCACATTCGTCTCTCGTTCCCGGTTTCCTACTTATGGTTCTGTCTCTCTGCTCACAGGCGAGCAGAAAAAAGGGGTAAGGAGGGTAAAGCAGAGAGGGGAGGGGAGGGGAGAGGAAATGGGAGGGGGGGAAAGGGAGAGGTTAGAGGAGAGGGGGAGGGGAGGGGAGAGGAGAGGGGGAGGAAGGGAGAGGTTAGAGGAGAGGAGAGGGGGAGAGCAGAGGAGAGGGGGAGGAAGGGAGAGGGGAGAGGAGAGGGGGA
>BOPN01001199.1:238902-241402 GCA_017312705.2 Penaeus japonicus | reverse complement strand
CAACTTTCTCCCGGTGCTCCTGAGTCGAGAGTGATCCGAGCAGAGGTCCGGCGCGGCTTCGAGTGACTCATCTCCTGCAGGTTGACTCATGGGTGAGGGATCTCGCCGCCTTTGACTCACTCACCGTGGGTCTCGAGGTGGTGGCTGGCTGGGGTGTCCTTGTTTATTTCTTTCTTTCTGTTTTACTTTTTTTTCATTTATTTACTCATTTATTGACTTATTTATTTTATTTACTTTACTTATTTATTTTTATCTTTTTTTTGTTTTTGTTTTTTTGTTTTGGGGGGGTGTTTGTGGGGAATGCATTTGCTTTTGTGTGTGTTTGTGTTTGTTTGTAGGAAGTGTGTTTGTGGATGTTTGTTTTCGCTTTTGATATTGTGTATATTTATAAATTTGTTCGTTTGTTTGTCTGTATTTGTTGCGGGTAAACTGCTATATTTGTTTGTGCATTTGTTTGTAGATGCCCTGCCTTGTCTGGACATCTGACTCACCGTGTGACTGTGTGTTTGTTTGTCTGTTTGGGTCCTTTAAGGATCTGAATCACCGTACTTGTCCCTCTTTGGGGGTCTGTTTCCTAGCGTCTGTTTGTGTGTTTGTGTGTTTGTGTGGTCACACGTGCCCTCTACATGGTCATCTGGGTGGAACAGGAAATGCGTAAGAGAGAGAATGAATGAAAGGTGGAGAGGTCGTGGTGGGTAGGGGGGAGGGAAGGAGGGAGATAGAGAGAAAATATATAAAGAGAGAGGAAGAAAGAAAGAAAGAGAAAGAAAAAAAAATAGAGAGAGAGAGAGAAGAGAGTGAAAGAAGAAGAAAGAAAGAAAAAAAAGAATGAGACAGAAAGACACAGAAAAAACATGCAAACTTTTTTTGTTTTCTTCTACATATCTATTTATCTATCAAAACGATTTATCAAAATACCTTAATTAATGCGCGTTTCTTCACGTTGTCTCCTTACCTGCAAAAAAACAAAAAAATAAATAACACATGAATCAAATGCCTTGTTAGCAGAACAAGAGAGAAAGGAAAAGACAATAAAATGAAAATAAACAGATACTGAGATCCATTATGTGAATCATGAGCTTTATGAGTTTTATGGTGATGATAATTTTGATAATAATAATAATAATAATAATAATATTGATACTGATAATGATATCTATTGATAATGATAATAGTAATAATAATGATAATAACAATGATAATAATAATAATAATGATAATTATTCTACAAGCAACAACAAAATTAGGCCGAGGAGAGGGGGGGTGGCGGGTGGGGGGAGTCAGCCGAGGAGGACGGGGGGGGGGGAAGCATAAGTGCGCGGGGGCGGGAATATATACATCTCCTATGGCGTTATCAATGCCTCTTGAGGGGTAGAAGGAGGAGGAGGAGGAGGAGGGCGAGGAGGAGGGATAAGGGAGGATGAGGAGGAGGAGGAGGAGGAAGAGGAGGAGAAGGAGGAGGGATAAGGGAGGAGGAGGAGGAGGAGGGATAAGGGAGGAGGAGGAGGAGGAGGAGGGGGAGGAGGGAGAAGGAGGAGGGGGAGGGGGAGGAGGAGAGAATAAGAATAAGGAATAGGAGGAAGAGGAGAAGAAAGACGAGGAAGCTAAATTAGAGAAAGAGTAAAAGGAAAAAGAAGAGACAAGAAGGAGCGAGAATATAATATAAATAAAAAAAATATAAATCAAAGAACAAAAATAACCCAGGAAATAACAAATGAATAAAAAAGCAAGAAAGTAATAATAATGATAAACAAATAAAGTCAATTTGAACGAAGCAACCCACGGAGCCTAATCCATCCCTATTCCCCTTCCCTTTCATCCCCTCTCCTTTCTCTCACTTCCTTTCCTTATCCCTCTCTTTCTCTGCCTCCCTCTACCACTCTCTATCTCTTCCTTTCCCTTATCTTTCTTTTCTCCTTCTCCTTCTCGCTCTCCATTTTTCTCTCTCTACCTCCCTCACCCATTCTCATGCATCCTTCCCTTTTTCCCTCTTCCCTTTCTTCCCATTTCCACTCACTCACTTTCTGTCCCCTCCACCTCCCCCCCTTCAAATTCCCCCTTCCTACTCCCTTTCTCCCCTTTCCCTTCCCTTCCTCCCTCCTCCATCCACCCTTCCACCCCTTCCCTTTCCCCCCCTCCCTCCTCCATCCACCCTTTTCACCCCTCCCCTTTCCCCCCCTCCCTCCTCCATCCACCCCCCTACTTCCCTTTCCACCCCCTCCCCCACTTCCCTTTCCCCCCACCCTCCTCCACCCACCCTTCCCCCCTACTTCCCTTCTCCCCCTCCCTCCTCCATCTCCTTCCCTCTCCTCCCCACTCACTCCTTTCCTTCCTCCTCCATCCACCCTTCTTCCCACTCCCCCACTTCCCTTCCCCCTCCTCCCCTTCCCTGAGTCGCGGCAACACCCAAGCGGGGATAGCGGGTCCTGGCGAAAGGCGAGGCGAGTGGAGCCCCAAAGTGCGACTTAATTGAGAAGACATTAAGCAAATGGCGGCCATT
>BOPN01001199.1:228902-233902 GCA_017312705.2 Penaeus japonicus | reverse complement strand
AGAGAGAGAGAGAGAGAGAGAGAGAGAGAGAGAGACTTTGTTCCCCTGAAGACCGCCAGTCGTCAGTCAGATCGTTAAAGCAAGGAAAAGAAAAAAGAAAAAAAAAACTTTTCCTTTACCTTTCATCAGTCTGGAAACCAGTTTCTTGTTCTTTATATATTTAGAAATTAAAAGACACGAAGAAATAAATGATTTTCCTATATTATCTTTTGATAATAGAAGTTTTTTTTTTATGATATATTTCCTCCTTTCCTTCTTTGTTATGTTATGTGTGTGTGTGTGTGTGTGTGTGTGTGTGTGTGTGTGTGTGTGTGTGTGTGTGTGTGTGTGTGTGTGTGTGTGTGTGTGTGTGTGTGTGTGTCTGTCTGTCTGTCTGTCTGTCTGTCTGACTGTCTGTCTGACTGTCTGTCTGTCTGTCTGACTGTCTGTCTGTCTGTCTGTCTGTCTGTCTGCCTGCCTGCCTGCCTGTCTGTCTGCCTGCCTGCCTGCCTGCCTGCCTGCCTGCCTGTCTGTCTGCCTGCCTGCCTGCCTGCCTGTCTGTCTGTCTGTCTGTCTGTCTGTCTGTCTGTCTGTCTGCCTGCCTGCCTGCCTGCCTGTCTGTCTGTCTGTCTGCCTGCCTGCCTGCCTGTCTGTCTGTCTGTCTGTCTGCCTGCCTGCCTGCCTGTCTGTCTGTCTGTCTGTCTGTCTGTCTGTCTGTCTGTCTGTCCGTCCGTCCGTCCGTCCGTCCGTCCGTCCGTCTGTCTGTCTGTCTGTCTTCCTACCTACCTACCTGCCTGGCCGCCTTCTCCCTCGTTCCTTCCCCTTTCCCTCTAATCGGCTTTACTCTTCTTCTTTTCTTCCCCGTTCGTGTTATTGGTTCGTGTGCCCTTTCCTTCACTTTGTACTTGTTATTGTTTTACTCCCCCTCTTCTCATTATCCTTTTATGTCTCACTTACATCTCTTCTCTCTTCTTTCTCGCTTTCGCTTCCGTTTTCATTTTTTGACTTTTCTTCTAATTTGATTCTGTTTCATCATTCTGCCTTAGGACTTAACTGCACAAATACAAAGGAAAACGCAGAGGAAAATACGCAGCTATAGATCACACACACACACACATACACACACACTCACGCGCGCGTGCGCACACATAAAAAGGCTGGCGCACCCATCCTCAAAAGAACATACACATAAAAATAAAAACACACAATAAAACATCCACACATCCTCTCTATCCCTTCAAGTACTCCACTCCCACCACCCCCATCCCCTCTTCCCTACCCTGCCCCCCCTACCCCATCTCCCACCAAACCTCCCCACTCCCCCCCGTATCTCCTCTTCCCCTACTCTCCCCAACCTTATCCTCTACTCCCCCCATCCCCTCTTCCCTACCTATCCCACCCAACCCAATCCCCTAACCATCCTCTACCAACCCCTAGCAACCCCCCACCCACCCCCTTACCCACCCCCTTACCCAACCCCCCACCCACCTACCCACCCACCCCCTTACCCAACCCCCCACCCACCCACCCACCCACCTACCCCCTTACCCAACCCTCTCTAAACCAAACTCCCCACAAATTGGCACAAAACCGCCTGCCTCTCTGCCTGCCTGCCTCTCTGCCTCGCTCGCCCGCCCGCCCGCCCCACCCCAACCCCAACCCCAACCCCAACCCCGAGCAAGTATAATCCCTCCCTCCTTCAACCTCCTCGACTTGCTTTTCAAGAACTTGCTCTCTTTCTTTTCCGGAAGGCAAGCAAAAAGCACGACGGGGATCGACTCCGCTTGATTGCCTCTGCTTGCTTCCGCCCGAGCCTTGAGGGGAAATTATTCGGCATTTTTTTATATTTATTTATTGCTTGGTTCCTCTTTAGTCTTGTTAGTCGATCTATTTATTTAGTTTGTTTGTCTTTTTGGTGTCATTTCGTTATCGAGCTGTTCCTCTTCCGTCGTTTATTCCTTTATTTCATTTTTTTCTTGTATGTGTGCGGGTACGCATGTGTGTATTGCGTGTATACATATACGTACATGTACGTGTGTTGGCGTGCGACTGTACGTGTATTAGTAAGTGATTGGCTGTATATCCATGTATATGTGTACGTGTATATGTGCGTGCAATTATAAGTCTTTGCGTGTATTTGCACTTGTGAACATGCAAGTGTATCTGTACGTGCAATTGTACCTGTACGTGTGCTTGCTTCTGCGTGCGTGCATGAATCCATCCCAAACCTCTTGTGTTTTTACAAGCGAGCCAACCCGACCGTGTTAGAGCCACAATCTACCTGTTTATTTACTTTTCTGTTTATTTACTGCCTTTGTTTACCAAATCGCCCATCATTCTGTCAGCCCATCATGGTAACGACCTCTCAATCAATAATCAACATGGCTGCCAAGCTACCAGCATCGGGCCATCAAACTGTCAGTCAAGCGGTCAAGAATCAGTCAAAATTAGTCAGCTGATTGTTTGTTTGTTTGTGTGTTTGTTTGTTCTGGCTATGTGGGTAGTTGCTATTCTCTGGCATTTCGTCTATTCCCGTATATACTGAAAGAAGTTTTAAGTGACGTAGGCGGATCTAGAGAGAGAGAGAGAGAGAGAGAGAGAGAGAGAGAGAGAGAGAGAGAGAGAGAGAGAGAGAGAGAGAGAGAGAGAGAGAGAGAGAGAGAGAGAGAGAGAGAGAGAGAGAGAGAGAGAGAGAAAGAGAGAGAGAGAGAGAGGTTTGATTCCCCTTCGCTTCAATAACCTTTTCTTGTCGTCACTCCAGATATACCGAAGGCTGTGCACTCTGTGGGAAGATGTAATAACATATTCAATACGAGGGTGTTCCCGAAAACGGAAAAGCGAGAAGAGAGAAGAGAGAGAATGAGAAACAAGGAGAGGATATATACATACATACACACACACACACACACACACACACACACACACACACACACACACACACAAACACACACACACACACACACACACACACACAAACACAAACGCAGATCCACACCAAACCGACAACCAGGACCAAAAACATCGGCCGAAAATGCAAGCCGAAGACAGAGCTCCATAAATCTGGCGACGGGTCTGAGTCGTCCGTCCGCACAGCTGGCATCCGGTGGTCGAAGGTAATTAGACGCGACAGGTGGTTCCGTCGCCTCGCTCGCCGTCTGCGCGAACCTCGAACTTACTTACCCTGGCTTACCGCGCCGATCGACGTGTGCCTTCCGTTCGTCTTTTGTTTGTCTCTTCATCTACTCTATGTCTCTCTTTCTCTTTCTCTTTCTCTTTCTATTTCTATTTTTATTTTTATTTCTCTCTCTCTCTCTCTTTCTCTTTCTCTTTCTCTTTCTCTTTCTCTTCTCTTCTCTTCTTCTCTTCCCTCTCCTCTTCTCTTCTCTCTCTCTATCTATCTATCTATTTCTCTCTCTCTCTTTTTTCTTTCTCTTTCTCCTTCTCTTACTCACTCTCACTATCTTAAGTTAACTATCTGTATCTATATGTATGTACTGAAAGATACATAAATAGATAGATAATTAAAATAGATAGATTTAAATAGATAGATAGAAAAAGACAGATACGGTTGGACAGATAGATATAGATATATACCTTACCATTCTCTTCCTTAAAAAAAAGAAAGAAAAAAAGCAAGCTAACGAACGAGAGAAATATAATAGAAAAAAGAAGAGCGAGAGGGATAGCGAACGAGAGAAAGAATTAGACAGAAAAAAATTGAAGAGCGAGAGGACTAGCGAACGAGAGAAAGAAATAGCCAGAAAAATTGAAGAGCGAGAGGACTAGCGAACGACAGAAAAAAAAGAAGACAGACAGACAAACAGCCAGCCAGACAAACAGACAGACAGACAGCCAGCCAGGCATACAGACAGACAGACAGATAACGACTCCCGTAAAAAAAGAAGAAGAGCCGAACCGAAGCCGCAGCCGCGTTCATAAATCCCAAGATAAGAAGAGAGGGAATTCGGCAGAGGAGCCAGATTGCCCAGCCACTGACACCGACCGGTCTCTGACACCGGTCTCTGGCTCTGCTCTGCTCTGCTCTGCCCTCAGCGACGCTGTGTGGTGGTTGTGGTGGCAGCACGGGAGAGAAGTGGTGGTGGCACGGCGGTGGAAGCAGGTAGTGGTGGCACAGGGAAGGGAAGTGGTAGTGGCACAGGGAAGAGAAGTTGTGGTGTCACGGCGGTGGAAGGAGGTAGTGGTGGCACAGGGAGGGGAAGTGGTGGTGGCACAGGGAAGGGAAGTGGCGGTGGCATGGTGGTGGAAGGGAAGTAGTGGTGGCACGGTGGTGGAAGGGAAGTAGTGGTGGCACGGTGGTGGAAGGAGGTTGTGGTGGCACTGGAGAAAAGTGGCGGTGGCACAGGGAAGGGAAGTAGTGGTGGCACAGGGAAGAGAAGTGGTGGTGGCACAGGGAAGAGAAATGGTGGTGGCACGGTGGTGGAAGGGAAGTATTGATGGCAAGCTTATCAAGGCAATATTGAATGACCTGGCGTTGGGAGCGGATGCAGCGGGGCGACGCGGGGTGATGGCGATAACGGAAGCGTGGCTTGGGCTTGGGCTTAGCTTAGCTCGGGCTGAGGTCTTTATAGCAGCGTCTTGGGGGCGTGAGGGGGTTTGGGAAAGAAGGGGACCGGAGGGGAGAAAGAATGAGGAGGAGGAGGGGTGAAGATGGGGGGTGGAAGATGGAGGAAAAGGTTAATGAAGGAGGGAAGAGGAGGAGGAGAAAAGACGAAGGTGGGGGAAAGTAAGGAGGGGAAAATAGTGGGTACGGAAGTGGGGAAAGAGAGGGGAAAGATAGTGGGAGGATGTAGAGGAAGAAGGGAATGCAGAATGAGGGAAGAGGGAGAGTATGGCAGAATAAGGGGGGAATAGACGGGTGAGGGGGGAGGGGGGAGGGGAGAAGGGAGGAAATTAGCCAAAGGAAGAGGATGTAGGAGGTAGGAGTGAGGAGGACGAGAGAGAGAGGGAAGAAGGAAGAGGAAAGGAAGGAGGGGCGAGGAGAAGAGAGAAAAAACAGAAGG
>BOPN01001199.1:199721-204721 GCA_017312705.2 Penaeus japonicus | reverse complement strand
TAAAAAATAGAGAGATATAGATAGACGAACAAGGACAAGAACAAGATCAAGAAGACGAAGAGGAAGAAGAAAAATAAAAAATAAATATGTAGACGAAGAAAAAGAAGAGTAAGGCAAATATGGAGCAGAAGAAGAAGAAGAAGAAGAAAAAAAAAGAAGAATAATACGAAGTAAACGAAGAAAAAGAAGCAGAACACCCCCACCCCCCCTCCTCAAAAAAAAAAGCGAAAACGAACACACGAGAACAAACCCGACGACCAAACCCGAAGAACAAGAAGAACAAGACGAACGAACAATAATCCTGCGAATAATAAAGCACGAAGGAAATCGAGCCCAGACAGCCCTGACCTTGGCGCCAGTGTAAGGCACCGGCGAGACGTGGACGATTTCAGAATAATAAATCCTGTCCCATTGAGAAAACACCTTGGCTGACCGCTCATTAACGCCCTTGAACAATGCATTGTGGGGAAGCGAGTGAGAGGGAGAAGGGGAGGGGGAGAGGGAGGGAGGGAGGGAGGGAGGGTGAGAGGGGAAGGGGAGGGATATGGGTGGAGGGTAAGGGAGAGGGAGAGGGAGAGGGAGTAAGAGAGGGAGAGGGAGAGGGAGAGGGAGAGGGAGTGAGAGAGGGAGTGAGAGAGGGAGAGGGAAAGAGAGAAAAGAGAGAGAGAGAGAGAGAGAGAGAGAGAGAGAGAGAGAGAGAGAGAGAGAGAGAGAGAGAGAGAGAGAGAGAGAGAGAGAGATAAAGAGAGAGAGAGAGATACATAGTGAGCGAAAGAAAAAGAAAAAGCGAGAGAGAGAACAAAAGAAATAGAAAGAGAGAGAAGTAAGTAAGGGAAGATCACACAAGACAAGCAAGTATGTGCGTAAGTGTATAAGTAGGGAAGTAGGTAAGTAAGTTAATTGCAAACATTAAAGAAAAACAAAATAAACAAAGAGTGAATTAGAAGAGTAAATAGCAATCATATGACACAAATGATCAATTTCCGAATAAGAGACAGAAAACAGAAAAAAAGGAAAAAATAATTTGCACATATAAAAATACACGAACAATAGTTTTTTTGTGACTAAAAATAAAATAAAATAAGATAAAAATCAATAAAAAACCGAAAAATAAACATGGGGAAAAATATGTGAGACGAAAATAGCGTTAATAAGCGAACACGGAATTAACAGAGATTTCAAGAAGAGAAGTTGCAGGAAATTAAATTGTTAATTTGGCGGAAACATATAATTTTAAAAAATAACAGAAAAAGGCGTGATGTTTTTTCTTTATCTTTTTTTCTAAGGCATAAAAAAATAAGAAGGAATATGAGGTGGCAAGAAATTAGAGAAAATAAATAAATGCTAATGAAAACAAAAACCAATGTAGGAAAGAAGAAGAAGAAGAAGAAGAAGAAAGAAATCCGAAGAATTAAAAGAAAAAAATAACGAGACCTTAAAAAAGCGATGAAAAAAACTGAAAGGAAGGGAAAAAAAAACGAAAAACGGACAGAAACGTTTTGCGGTTTTGAAGATGGTTACTTTTTATTGAGGAGAGGACAGTTTTTTTTCAGTAAATTGGCAATTGTTGAAAATATATTGTCTTTTTTGTCCATCCTTGGGGAAAGAACGAAACAAGAATACACTTGCTTTTATCTTAAATGTTTTCCTTGGCCGTATCTTATACTTATATCTCTCCTTGTTTATATTCTATGCTATCTATATAGTTATTTATTGATTTATCTATCTCGTTATTCATTTACTTATCTCTTTATTCATCTATTTGTTTATTCATTCATCTATTCATCTATCTATTCATGTAATTATCTATCTATTCAACAAAAAGTGACAGAATATTCCTCCTCCTCTCGCACGCTATTAACCGTTTATTCATCTACAAACAAATAAATAAACATCTTTTTATTTCGTCCTTCTGCTTCCTCTCTTATCCTTTCTACTCTAACACAGAGTTCAAGATTTATGGTCAAGTTGGAGGTCGACCTCGAAGGAAAAGGTCAGGCGAGGCTGGACCTGTTGTTACCTGGTCTTGAATAACTGTTAATTGCAACGACATGAGGCTCAAAGACTCCGAAAGTCTCGTTTTTCTCTTGCACGTGTTTTTTTTTTTTTTTTTTTTTTTTTTTTTTTTTGAGGGGGGACGGGAGAGGGGTGTCTTTTTTCGTCTTCGTTTTTATTTTCGGTTTATTGATTTTCCCTTTTTTTTGGGGGGGGAGGGGGTGGATGTTAATTTTTTTGTGTTTCCTGACTTGTATTGACGCAAAACTGAATCAGTACCTGTATTTTTATTGTAGGTTATATATATATATATATATATATATATATATATATATATATATATATATATATATGTGTGTGTGTGTGTGTGTGTGTGTTAATATATATATATATATATATATATATATATATATATATATATATATATATATATATATATATATGTATATAAATATATATATATATATATATATATATATATATATATATACATATATATATGTGTGTGTGTGTGTGTGTGTGTGTGTGTGTGTGTGTGTGTGTGTGTGTGTGTGTGTATATATATATATACATATATATATATATATATATATATATATATATATATATATATATATATATATGTATGTATGTATGTATGTATGTATATATATATATATATATATATATATATATATATATATATATATATATATATATATATATATATACATATATATATATATATATATATATATATATATATATATATATATATGTACATATATATATATATATATATATATATATATATATATAAATATATACAATCATTAAATTACGATAGGAGAGAGGTAGAAGCCAAAAAACACACGATGGGAACTTTGCATGTTGTTGCAGCGTTGAGCAGTGGGAGGACCGGGGGAAGGGTGGGGGGGAATGGGCAGGGGAGGGGAGAGAGGGGGAGAGGGGCGAGAAGAGAGGAGGGAAGGGGAGGAGGATGAGGAGAGGGGTGGGGGGTGGGGGAGGGGGGAGGAAGAGGGAGAAGAGGAGAGAGAGGGGGAGAGGGGAGAGGATGAGAGTAGGGTGGGAGGGGACCTTCTTGTCCTAATCAAAGGCGCTCAGCTAATTGTGCTGAAAGAGGAAAGCCATGCTTGGCATCCTGCACCAAACATCCATGCCGTACACAGGAACACATGGTGAAAACATTGAGCAGACCAAACTTCACACGGTTAATAAACATTCGCTATGAATACAGGCTGTTGATAAGATGGCCTGCGACAAATATCCAATGTGCGCTTGCGTGTATCCTCTTGTTATTACTGTTATTATTGTTGCTAGCTTTATTATTGTCATTTTATCTAGCCCTCCCTCCCTCTTTCTTTCTGTCTCTACCTCCCTATCTTCTTATCCCTCCTCCCCCCACCCCACCCCACACGACCCTTTCTCTCTCTCTCTCTCTCTCTCTCTCTCTCTCTCTCTCTCTCTCTCTCTCTCTCTCTCTCTCTCTCTCTCTCTCTCTCTCTCTCTCTCTCTCTCTCTCTCTCTCTCTCTCTCTCTCTCTCCCCTCTCCCCCCCCCCCTCCCCCCCCCCCCCCCCCTCCCCCTCCGTCTCCCTCCCCCTCTCCCTCTCCCATACCCCCCCCCCATCCCTTCATGTGTCCTTGTATTTGTGTTTTTGCTCAAGTATGTCCCTGCGCTCGTATCTATTGGCCCGAGTGACCGTGTACAATACACCAACTCCCTCCTCCTACTCTCTCACTCCTCCTCCTCCTCCTCCTCCCCCTCCTCCTCTCCTCCCCCACCCCACCTCCCCTCCTCCGTCCCCTCCCTCCTCCTCCTCCTCCTCCTCCTCCTCCTCCTCCTCCTCCTCCTCCTCCTCCTCCTCCTCCTCCTCCTCCTCCTCCTCTCCTTGTCACCCATCATCGCCTCTTGGTCCGTAATTACCAGTACACAGCCGTCTCAACAGCGTCCATAAATTCACTGCATATCGGCCGATCGCAAGTGCACGGGGACATGCACGGCTCATTATCGTCTTCGTTTGTTGCTCCGCCTCTTCGTCCTTTTCTTTCTCTCCCCCTACTTTTCTTTTTGCTTTTTCTCTCTCTTTTTTCACTTTCTTAATTTTTTTTCTTCGTTTTTCTTTCTATCTTCGCGTTTTTTTTCGTTTTTTTTCATTTTCTTTGCTTCTTCTCTTTTCCTATTTTTTTTTTCTTTCTCCACTCTCTTTATTTCTTGCCTTTCGCTCTTCCTCCTTTTCATTTTCTTTTCGTACCAACTATTCGTCTTTCTCTCTCTCTCTCTCTCTCTCTCTCTCTCTCTCTCTCTCTCTCTCTCTCTCTCTCTCTCTCTCTCTCTCTCTCTCTCTCTCTCTCTCTCTCTCTCTCACTCTCTCTTCTTTTTTTCTTGTATTCGGTTATCTTTCAATCTTCTTTACATTCTTTCTATATCACATTTCCTTATCTACATATTCATTTCTTTTTCACATTTCACATTTCTATATTTCCGTCTCATCTTTCTATAAGGCATTCGATGCAACGTTATTGTGCAACGATGCAACATTTTTATCCGATAAGGTGATTGCATTATCTCAAGGCAGTGGCTTGCAATGGTATGTTCTTCCTTATCTCATTTTCTTCCTTATCTTCTTTGTCTTTCACCTCCCACGCTCGACCTCTGACGACAACCCCTCCCCCCCTCCCCCACTCCACCTTCCCCTCCCTTCCTCTCCCCTCTCATCCCCCTCCCCCACCCCCGATTTTGACGACCGACCCCTCTCCCTCCACCTTCCCTTCCCCTCCCCCCTATTTTCTCCCTCTCCCTTTCCCTCTGCTTTTCCCTCACCTCTCCCTCTCCCTTTCCTTCTCCCCCCCTCTCTCTCTCTTTCCCTCTCCCTCTCCCTTTCCCTTTCCCTTTCCCTTTCCCTTTCCCTTTCCCTCTCCTTCGCCCTCTCCCTCTCCCTCTCCTTCGCCCTTTCCCTCTCCCTCTCCCTCTCCCTCTCCCTCTCCTTCGCCCCCTCTCCCTCTC